>JADDOH010011963.1:0-10674 GCA_016648135.1 Agrypnia vestita
TATCAAACAGACAACCTCACATATGAGCTGTGCCTAATTATTTACTAGGTACATAAAGGACAGGAAGACAAAAGAGTACAGTGGACATAATATATCGGGATTTTTTATCTACCTACTGTAATACTTGGAAATTTTTATTGTTTTTTTCAGGTATCATGTAGGTAAATAAAACAAATATACAGATCAGATATCGCACGTTTAATGAGGTAGATTTTACATTTGCAAGTAAACATAATCATTGATTATATAATATATCTAGACTAGATATATATTAGGGTTATAATCACGCACATTTGATAATGTAGGTATATAGAATGTAACAGAACTGGTCCACAATATTTTACAGGTAGATTCCTGCTATGATTATGAGTCAAAAAAAATATTTTTGCAAAACGTTGGAATATCATTACAGTAACTTATATCTAATACGAAAAATTCATTACCTTTAATACAAGTCAAATAGTATAATAAAAATCTTCCAATCTAATGGGGAAACATTCCAATATTTTGCAGGGTTTTTGTTATTTTATTAAACTTTTATTGAAACGAATGTTTTTTATGTAATCGATATAAGTTACTGTAATGATACTTCGTACGTACGTTTGAAACCTTTGAACGTTTGAAACCTTTTAATTTGAACTCACAAAGAAATAAATATGTACCTACATCTCAAGCAAACCACTCGGCAACGATGATCACTCTGCGAATGTACCTACTTGTATTTATACATCCGCTAAAACATGAGGTCTAAAAATAGACTTGAGCTGTTAAAATTTTAGCTACTGGATAAAAGTATAATTTAGTCATAAAAAAGGGCCGCACGTCTCATACGACCTACAGGATTAAAAGGCTTTTGTTTTAGTCCGAGCCACAAAATTATATTCACATTTATTATTTAAATGGAGCTAACTTGCACGTGTCCATCCGAAATAATAATCGACTTCTTTTGCAATAATGAAATAAGACTCGCGACATCCTCAAACGATTTGTGTTTTAGCGGTGTTTATCTTAAAGACGCAATTTGCATGTGCGGGCTATCGATATGTCGCATATGTGTGAGTGTACGACAAAATGCGGCCGAATTCTTTCCCAGTGCGGAACATATTATACCTAGGTTAGGGTGTCCCAGGCTATAAGGGTGAAATTTTTTTTTTCGAATTTCAAAACGCATACCCTCTATTTTTTTTTCATTTGACTCCAAAAACTTAAATATTTAATATTATTGAGATCGGATAACGATAACCCGTGCCGACTTGACGTCAAAGTTTAAGTTGAAAAGTTAGTATGGAGATATAGGGACATCGTAGCGTTCATTATTTATATTCAGTAAATAAAACATATTTATAATATTTATTATGTATTTATAGTAAAAGACACATTAATCATTGAATTTACTTTTCAAAGTTTGCTTTTTACAATCAGGATATACGTTTCTGTGTTCTTGTACTGTAACCATGAAAGTCTTGCATTAATTTAACCGCTCTTTCTGCCGTATCATTAACTGCTCTCAGTGTAAATAGCTTCCTTTTAGCTTGTTGGATTGAACGAATCATTATTTGACCATAAAGAAGGGCTCTTCTTCAGAAATCTGTCATCAATTTTGAGTCGATTAAATAGGAACTTGCTTTTGAAAGAGACAAGTCATCGATGTTTTTCTCTGAAATCAGAAGGAACGGTTATCAATCGTATGGTAAACTATAGAAGAAAATCGAAGCATAATTTACATACAAGACATACCAAAAAGTGGGCCACAAAGTTCTTCTTTGGTTGCAATGTAACGTTTATCGTGGGCTGATGGGTTTTCTTTAGCTGAGTTAGCAACCATTTTTACTTTAGTTTCTTGATCGACATCATCGTCAAATAAAGACAAAACAGACACTTCATCTGTCAAATACCATAAATGCTGGCAAAACTTCTGTAAAGCTGCTTTGGAAATGCTTTTATCTATTGTTTCGTAAGCTTTCATGGACTTCAAAAAGCATAAGTCCTGATAAGGTGCTTTTACTACTAAAATGCATTGGAGCCAGAATTTGACGTAGGATATCACGATAAACAGACAGACATCCAACAGAGCTGCCTTATCCTTATTTGAAATTCTGAATTGGGAGCTTAGTAATGATATTTTTAACGAATAAATGGCTCTCGCCATCCACCGAGCTTGGTGCATAGCACCTGGAGGCCGAATCTTAAATTTATTCTCTGTATTTCTACCAAGAAATATTATTGAAAGCTCAATTAGTTCACGATAGTCATCTCTAGCTATTTCTTTAGTCAATTCATTTTTTTGTTCAATTCAATTTAACGAATAAATGGCTCTCGCCATCCACCGAGCTTGGTGCATAGCACCTGGAGGCCGAATCTTAAATTTATTCTCTGTATTTCTACCAAGAAATATTATTGAAAGCTCAATTAGTTCACGATAGTCATCTCTAGCTATTTCTTTAGTCAATTCAAATCGGGAGAATTCTAGCAGTTTATCGATTTCTGAAACATTTAAACAAAATAGCTTTTCTGTACAGATTTGTATTTTTTCGGCATCGACATTTTTCCAGTTTTCTCGGAACTTTTTAAACAACGGAATGTCTGGGCTTGTAGTTACTTGACTGATTTTCGCTTCAAACACACTTTTTAATACGTGTTCGTAGACGTGATGACGGCAAAAAAAAAAGTATTTCTCTATCCGGATTTTGTTCGAGAAGCATACATGCACCATTAATACGGCCTGTATTTGAAGCAGTAATATCACAACAGAGAATCTGCACTCTGTCCTCAAGATTCCAGTTGATAATGGCATTCCAAAGTGCCTGTGCCTTTTCGCTTTCTGATGGGCTGTCCAATTTTGGCACAGAGTTAAGTTGTTCGTTATCATCATATGAAATAACTATCGGGAGGCGTTCTTCTTTAGATTTATGTGAATCTAGAGCCGGCAATAGTTTTTCATCCCCTTGGACAGTTACCGTATCCGGGATATTGTTTTGAAAATTAACTTTGATAGCTTCAGCCCGCTCTCTTCGCGTTTTTGTATGAATTCTATGGATTGAGGACTTGCTTACAGAAAAGTCATCCGTGTTATGCCCTAGTGCCTCAATAGTAGCTTCAATTATAAATACAGAATCTCTCACGCTTAACTAATGTGGCAACCAACTTCATAGTTATGAAATTTTTCCGCTTACAAGTTTTATCGGGCTGAGAGGAAGCACCACTTAGGCTGGGTCTATTTTCTTGTAAATCTATTATTTCAGAATCAGAAGATGAATTTTCTTGTGGTGGTTTATAAGATGATATCGATGGAGCTAACGATGAAAAATATTTAGCACGTCGCTTTTCCTCCTCAATGTTTCTAAGGCGTGCCTTTTCTTCTTTTTCTGTAAGTTTTTTGTCCACTCCGGCTAAGTGACCAGGCCGACCTGGTTCTCTTTGGCGCTCCAAGAAGATCCTATCTTCATTTATTTTAATTAGCTGAAGCGCATCGGCATGAGCAATGTCAAACAAATTGTCTAAGTTGGAAAGAAACTCTTGTCGACGTTGTTCAAACACTTCTTGTGTTTTTTTCGCATTTTTTTGCAAATCTCTCTAAACTTGGTATAATGAAACTAGTTTCTTAACACAGTTAGTCGGTATACGCGCCTTTTCCCAATAAATAATACACTCACGAATAGTAAGATTTGCACTTCCATTGACACTTAAATTCACTTCACGAATATTATAGATCAAAACTCCCAGTACTTGTCCATTAGAGGGAAGTTTCGAACCGGTGATTTGATGTTTTACGTCTCCTATTAAAATTATCAATTATTATTATCCTTTTGAGAACTTCGTTACTGCAATTACATGGTGACTACTCAAAAGTAATGCGTTTACTAATAAAATAACCAAGAAATAAGAAGCAAGCAATGCGAGATTTCCGTCGCGCCGTACCGTGCAAGCACAGACACGTTTCGCTGCAAGTCGGCACGGGTTTTCGTGATCCTAAGTATGCAAAACTTTATTTTAAAATGTTTTGAGACCATTCAAACAAAATAAGAGGGTATGCATTAAAAAAATATCACTTTAATTTTTTTGGGACACCCTAACCTAGGTACAGCCTCTCATATGAGACAACTCAATGATGCAGCAATCAGTGCTTCTTACGAAGTTACTTTCAAAAGCAAGCATAAAAGTCAAACATATTATTTTTTTAAAGTAACTTCATTGTTGATGTTGATTATGATTACTTACTTACTTACCATCACGCTGTTTCCCCTGGGGGTAGGCAGAGAGGATAGAGCGCCACACTCTTCTGTCCTGACATACAAATCTCGCCTCAGCCACATTCATACATCTTCGCATGCAAGCTCGCCGGTTGTTGAGCCTTCTAACGGGACCATCTTCCAGTATCTGGTTGATCTGGTCATGCCACGTTTTCCGCGGTCGCCCCCTCTTTTATACGTATTGCTTATTATGTTGATTATTTCTTAAAAAACTTTAATTACCCTTTGAAATACAGTGATATTAAAATTATTTTCCTTTTTATTTATCTTTAACAACAAGTAAGTATAGCAAAAAGCAAGTAGGTACCATTTTATAACTTTTGAAATTAAAATAATTATTAAAATTTAATTGATTGTATGCGAGATTGATATTATTGATTTCGCGAGATTGCATTTCCTAGTGTATACTTACCCATCTACAAAGCCAGGAATGTAGTGAAGATTCGTGTTTTGAAATAGTTGCTAAATTATATTTACAACACACTTATTTCACAAACACTGCGTGTACGCCGAAAAAAAAGTCCCGGGGAAAAAGGAACAGAGTATCGTACACTATTGTAAGAATGAGTATGTTATTTTAGGCACCGTGACTTCAAATTACCTGATTTTTACGTGATTATGTGATTTGTTGTATACTTCAATGGAATATTTGCTACATAAATATGAAAGCCGGCTAGTATGGGAATAACGTGTCTATATACTATACATATATAATACGTCAATAATTGATACGATGTACGCATTTCACGTATTTTAGAATTAAAGGTAGAATTTATAGGGAAAAGTTATTTTTGGATCCTCAAAATCGGCAATAAATACAAAGCACGAAATATCGTTGTTTTAATTAACGGACTTTTACTATACATGTATCAAAGGTAACATGGCAATTAGCCCTTCATAATAAAAATCATTCACCTGTTAAGTACTCAATTACACCTTAATTCATATCGACTATAGATATAAGTAGATACCGATCGACTAAAACATTTAATAAAATAATGCTGCAATCTTATCTTCAAGTCCTGGGATTAATTTTATTTTATTTCAATTTTAAACTTCTGATTATTTTTTTTAGATATTTAGCTTAAAAAAAGTAACCCATAAAAACCATGTTTTTATTTTACTCCCCTTCTTTGTAAATTAAGTTTACCATCATGTAATTAAATAATTGATTGACTGAAAATGAAACATGTCTAGACAAATATCTATGTCAAAATTCTCTATCTCTGTTAACCAATTGTCATAAATTTTTGAAATTCATAGTGAAGTACCTATTATACTATAGTAATTATATATAGTAATTAATATAATTATATATCGTAATGAATATAATTAATTAATATAATTATACATAGTAATTAATATAATGAATAATAAATATAATTATATACAGTAATGCAAATTTAGAAAATATTCCGCAACGTTATCGGGCCGCCGCCGACGGTAGTAATCAAACATTTATGTAATGATTCCAATGTTAAAAAACTATTAAAATATCTAAAAATCCTAAATTATACTATAATCATTAAATTTTTTTAACGAAAATTTGATAGATCTTCTTGAACGTCCCCACGAGTCTGCGTGCAAAATTTCAGCTCGTTTGGATCACGAGAAAAGGGTTAAAAATCGATCCAAAGTTTTTGCGTCAAATAATCAGACGCCACGAATTAAATGGAGTACAAAAGCGGACTCCACTTCTTCATTCAAGTGAATGCGTACGAGTTCTCATAAATCGTGAATATAAAAATTAAATGAAGTCAAAGCATCCAGCAAGTGGCAACGTCGCATTTCAAACTTTCGCTCGACGCGCAGTTGGACGTCACACACGGCTAGCAATGAATGTTCGGAATAATGCCGACAGCGCTGCTATTTTTTGTAACGAAAATTTGCAGAACTACAGATATACTGAGAATAGCCAAACTGGGAGCGAATTGACGTCCAATTTTTTTTTTTTTTTTACATTTATGGCATCAGAAAGACAATCCGCGCCCATTGCGAACACTCTCCCATCTGACGTCCGATATACGGACGTCATAAGCAGGTGGACGCCACATTATATGCAATTTCGTCCATGATGGACGCCCAATAGGTTACAGGATATATATATATATATATATATATATATTAGAAATAAGATTTATATATTGTCTGTAAGAAATAAAACACAAACAAAAGACTATATATTAAAGAATTATACATTTAGACATTGTATATAGGGAGTAAAATCATTCAAACAGAAGCCAAGAAAGCGGTTACCAAGTGTAGGCAGACTACAAAACGAAAGCAATGTGTCATACGTGACTTGTATAATAGCTGTATAAATTTGGATTTGGAATTCCTAACCAAAGAGAAGATATTTGAGATCAAATTTGCCAGTACGGCAAAACGCCAATTTCATATGTAAGGACCTAATATATAAAAATATTTTTTAACGGCTTGCCACTTGCCATTTCCATGACCCAATCTATGATGTCTGTCGGGAAAGGGGTGCAGTAGTGCCAAGATTTCTTATCAAATAATACTGTGCTTTCAATTAGCTGATCACCACATACTATTGTTGTAAGTAATCATCGTGTTGCTTGCAATTGCGTTCTTTTCTTGATCCTGGCACTGACATATTTTTCTTTTGCAGTTTCGTTGAAACAATTCCAAAAATCATAACTATCCAAATAACACTTCACCCAGTCTCGTCACCTCTGTTACTTTTCTGCATAAGAGATAGCAATGTACTTCCACTGTTGAAAGATTCATCGCAAAACATTTTTTCATCATCAGTTTTTCATCATCATCATACAACAACTCCCAAATAGTTTGTCTTGATCCTTGTGTCTAAGAAGGATACTATCAGGTATTTGGATCTTGTCTCAAGGGGCTGAAAAACCTTTATTTTTTCAAAAAAAATTCAGCTTTCAACGAGGCTCTCAGGTATGGTGAGTCAATGCGTAAGTATCACTCACTAACTTATCGCTCACAACGATGTTCCCGCGGCTTAGCTCAGATCTAAACATGCCGTAACTATGGGCTGAATATTCGGCAGCCGGATATCAAGCTATCCGTCGGAGGCGGTTGCTGGATATTCGGTGTCCGCCCAAACCACTATCCGTTTCAGCTCTAATTTACATATATTTAATAATATATAAAATTTAAAATTTATTGTGTTACTGCTAGCTATGAATGTTCGAGCTGTACAGAAAATTTGCCATTTATATGTCCAGGACATTTATTGAAATCTCGGACAATCTGTCCCGGGAATATGGCAAGCTTATAGCATCATAATAACTAGTATTGTTGTTAAGTTTTTTCAGATTCTGTATTTCTAGCTTGGGATGGCAGACATCAAATGGAACCGTTGTAAAATACTGGAGTTAGGTTTTGATATTTAGTATTTTTTAATTCAATTTTAATGTATAAAATAACTCTTTAATTTTATATATGACCTCACAATCGAGACTTAGTTACTACACTGCTAAAAGAATTAAGAACATTATATATTTGTGGATAATATGAATACTTACCAATGATGTCGTTTTAAGATTCCATGTATTACATTTAGATTGTAGGTTAGTGAGATGTCCCAAAACCTTTCTATTTTCGAAAGCTTTTCTTTCAATTCCAAATTTATTACTAACAATATGTGGGCCACCTTTGCCCATGGTTTTTTGATTCCCACATCCATTATGCAATAAATTTTCACTGTCTTCGTGTATTTGAAAAGACCCCATCATGAGTTAAATGAATCAATCTAAAATCGCAAGGGTAATAACAAAAATCACTCTCAATTTTTTTGTTGTAACATTTTAAATTTAAAAACAAAAATCATTTCAAAAATGTATTTTATAATATTTTTATAATAATCTAAAAATACCTCTTTTGTATTATTTTAAAATACTATATTCCTGTCAATCTCTGTTTAAAAAACGAAATATTGTATTTAAAAATATTTTTTGTTAATATAAGAAAAATATTATTTTGTGTCCAATCACGATAAGGAGCTCAGTGAGATCGAAATTTTTAAAAAATACCGCGCAACAATACTCAATCGCTTTTACCATTGTAGCAGTTTTTAGTTTTACTTTCGGTTAACAGAGTAGTTATCTAGTTTTATCTGGTTGCCACGAAGGATACATTCTATACAGTGTATTTAGTGAAATTACGAATGAATTGTGGGTATAACTGTTGATATACATAAATTGAATCAATATATTAATTAAATGAAGTAAATACATCTTTTACAATAGTTGGATTCGTGTTTTTGAAACAATAATTATTTTAAACTTTCAATGTATGATTCAAACCGGATATAGTAAGTCATGTCATAAGCTACGATAAGGAATTTTTAAATTGAATTGTGTTTTTTCATAAATGTATTTCCAAAATTCATGTTTTGTTTTTATAGGTTTTTATAATTTTATGATGCAAAAGTAGCTCGTTCACCGAATAATCTAAGTTTAGCTCGTGTGCCATGAACTTCCGGTCTATGGTGAGAACACACGCGGATTCATTAGGGTGCGATAAAAGGTGAATTAATTGTCAGTGTGGTGTTGTGAAGGGAAAACTTTTAGCAGATATATAAAAATGTCAAATAACGGTGCTCCAGATTCATGGGAAACACAAGCCGACACCGTAGTCGGAGAACCGAGTTCGTCAGACCCCGATGACTTATCTTCAAAATTTTCCACGTTGAATGTAAATGCTGTGGAATTTGTGCCTTCTTTCAGTGTGCCCTCTACGGATAATGACAATATGGATTCTCCAACTACATCTCACAAGTCAGACACCCAATCAACGAATTCCTCCGAAAGCCCCGTAATGAATGGTTAGTCTGATTTGTCACTGCAGATTTGACAGAGTGGGTACTTCTTATGTATTTTGTCGCATTGTATAAGCGATGAACTTTTCATTTTACTCGTTTTCTTGTAAAATTCTGATAAAGGAAGCGAGCCTTATTGCAAGCTAGATCACGACATATTTAATATGTTTTTAACGAGCTGTCATTTTCAAGATTTCTTTTCTACAAAGCTCCTGATATCCTAACACCTTTTATGGTCTTTTTCCTTTGATCGCAAACAAAAAAACGAGTATTTCAAGTCTACCAAAACCTTCCTAAAAGCTATGCGAAATTTAAGACCGAAATATTTACATAAATATGGCCTAATTTTTTCCCATATGATTTGCCAAGTCAGCATTTGTTTTTTTTTGGTCAGCTTTGCCATACGTTTTTAAAAATATTTTTTGTAATAATTGCAATGTCTCATGACCAGGTATTGGTATCCAATAAACCAATTTGGGAAACAAATATCACAATATTGGCTTAAGTGTAGCTGGAAAAGTGTGTTTTCTTTAGACTAATTAGAGTTTGTAAATACGAAGCATGCCTTTTTTCTTCTTAAAATAGCTTTTGCTTTTCAACTATGTCTGACTCATTATACAGTAAATTTGTGTGGATTTTCCTGACTTTAATTGTTAATCTGTACTTTAAGCAGTATTACTTCATTGTTAAAACTGGATGCCAAGACCCAAATCTGTATTGTTATCTTATTTAGGCTATTTCATTAACGTCATACACATGTCAGATTATTTTTGAACTAAGATAATACTCAACTTCACTTATTATGTCAAGATTGTCATTTTTACTGTGATAAATCCGTAACTAGGAATACATAATACGTTTTGAATAAAAGTTATTTCCACTATACTGTTTTAGGCACTGATTGTAATTAATGTTCACTTGATAAATCTAATGTCCCTTCAACTTTGGAAATTTTGTTTACCTTTAATCTAACATTTTTCTTTCATATTGCTCAGTAATTCTGGAATGGAAACACTTGAATATTTATCAGTGAATAATGGATGTCATTTTACATTTAAAATGAGTCCTTGTGGTCTTTACAGTTGGGAATTTTCTGTAATATTTCATTAATAATGAAAAAAATTCGTAATTTTGATTGTGAATAATGGATATCATTTTACATTTAAAATGAGTCCTTGTGGTCTTTACAGTTGGGAATTTTCTGTAATATTTCATTAATAATGAAAAAAATTCGTAATTTTGATTTGAGACTATTTATTTTCTGTTTAGCCTAAACACATGATATTTGATGAATCTTTACATTGATGCAGTAGGTTTAACAGAATTCAATTCCATTGAGCGATATTTGCTGGGTTTTGATAGATTTTTTCTTTTTTGCATCGAGTACTCTCTGCCTACTGGACTATTAGGAGACTTTTTTTTTTTTTTTTTTTTTTAAAAAATAGAGATGTGAACACGGAATACGTGTCACATCAATATTCTTACTATTTTCAAACTAAGCTAAACGCTTGTGCTATGAAAATAGGACTAACTTGCTAGTCTGGAGTGAGGTTCGAACCAGCGACCTTTGGATCACGAGTCCAGTGTCCTAACCACAAGACCAACAAGCTACTC
>JADDOH010011964.1:0-21833 GCA_016648135.1 Agrypnia vestita
TATGAAATTGGCGTTTAGTATGGGAGGAACATAAAGCCGATTTTTTTTTATTATAATATATTTATTTAATCAAAGTATGTACCATTGCTATCTATGCACTTTTGCCATCTCATCGGTAGTTCATCGATCCCTTTACTAAAAAAACCATTCGGACGGGAATCAATAAAATCTTTGAAGGCGGTTTGGACTGCCCCATCGGAGTTGAATTTTTTCCTTTGCAAGAAGTTATCCAAATTTCGAAAAAAATGGTAATCTCTTGGGGCAAGGTCCGGAGAGTACGGTGGATGTCTTAGACATTCCAATTGAAGCTCCTCTAATTTGGTAGCCGTCTGTTTTGCAGTGTGTGGTCTAGCGTTATCATGAAGCAGCAGTGGCCTAGAGCGATTAACCAGCCTCGGTTGTTAGCAGCTAGCTTTTCCATCATGGTTTGCAGTTTCTGACAATAGACATCTGCCGTAATCGTCTGGCCAGATTTAAGAAAGCTGTAGTGAACGACACCAGCACTAGTCCACCAAACGCTCACAAGTAACTTTTTTGGAGTCAATTTTCTCTTGGGCATGGTTGGCTCTGGTTGGGGCAGGGTTCAGCCATTGCGATGAGCGCTTCTGTTATCGTACAGGATCCACTTTTCATCACAGGTAATGATTCGATTTAAAATTCCTTAATTATTGTGCCGGTTGAGTAATGCAACGCAGCAGTCAACGCGCGTTTGTTGATTTGCTTCACTCAATTCGTGAGGTACCCACCTTTCAAGCTTTTTCACCGTACCAATTTGCTTCAAGTGGATTAAAACAGTTTTATCACTAACACCGCAGCCTGCAGCTAACTCGGATGTGGTTGCGATGGATCCGCTTCCACAATAGCCTTCAATTCTTCATTATCAACTTTGGTCTCCGGCCGTCCACGGGGCTTGTTCTGCAGGTCGAAATTTCCAGAACGAAAACGTTGGAACCAAAAACGCACTGTGTTTTCTTTTGCGGCACCGTCGCCATACACATCATTAATCCTTCGAGCCTTTTCTGCAGTACTGGTGCCACGGTGGAACTCGTACTCGTAAATAACGCGATATTTCAAGTTTTTCATTTTGTAAACTGAGTGACGCAAAGAAAAAAACAATTGAGGAAAAAACAAATGAATTATAATTTTCAAAACACAAATACATGAGTAAATAGTTGTATAAATTTGGATTTGGAATTCCTAACCAAAGAGAAGATATTTGAGATCAAATTTGCCAGTACGGCAAAACATCAATTTCATATGTAAGGACCTAATATAATCTAGTATTATGTCTTTGAATAATTTTAACATACTCTGATTATATATTTATGTATACATGTGTACTACTGAACACATACTGAATTACTGACTGTATTTATTTTTCATATTTACGTACTGAATATGAACGTACGCACAACTGAACTCGTACTGAATTACTTACTGTATTTATTTTGTATGATTACGTACTGAACATATAATTATATTTCATTCATATCATCATACACACATCGCCTTCCTCAGACTCATTTAATTATGTCATTTCTCTCGTCATATCAGTACTTTGATAACTTCTCTGTTTGTTTCAGTTTCACTCCCCAAGTTCCTTGAAGTTGTTAAAGTAGAAATACTTTTATAATAATCGCTATAACTTTTTTTGAGTGAATAGTTAGGTTAATATTTATAATAATATATTAAAATATTTTTGATACATCATTTATTAGTAAAAAAGGTGCACATTTGTACTAAGTCAATCACTGCAATAAAACATTTAATAATATTAACCTTGTAACCTCCACGCGAGTTTAATGTTTTATATTTTTTCACTAAGTACTTAATTGTCGAGAGCACAGAATCTCTCATCGACAGGTGAAGTATCAAACTGACTACTTTTTAAATATAAAATTTTTACATTGATTCATTGATCTTCGAAGTAGGTACTTAGTGAAAGAATATAAAATATTATTAAACTCGCGTAGAGGTAATAAGGTTAATATTATTCAATGATCATCAAGAATAAATAATCTTTACAACGTAAACTCCAAATCCATCAATAATATAACTTCAATAAATATTCATTTTAAAACAAATTAGATGAAACACTTAGTGAATCACACAGAATGAAGACATACAGAAAAAATATTTAGTGTCCACCGCAATTCGAACCCGGATCGCTTGTGCCGGGAGAATACGTTGACATTACACCACGTAAATGATTTAAGTTTGTGACGACCGCAAATTTTAGGTTACATGTGTTCAGAGAGACAGAGACATCTTTTGTTTTAAAATATCGAAGAACTATATTGAACTACGAAGAACTGAAATTGCAAACTCATAGCACAAATGTGATTGGGAAAAAAATTAATGTTCCTATTGCATATTGCCGGGACTTTTGATTCTGCCGTTATTAGATTCTGATATAACTTCCAGAAGAATAGAAGTACGTGGGTGGCGGATGGTTGTGGCCACCGTTACACCAGGCCACGGCGTCCTGGCGGGTCTTGGCCGTTGCCAGACACCTGGCGCTAAGTTTTGAGGAACACTTCCACCACGAGCTTCCTTTGGGAATCGAAGACTTCAAAGAATACGTATAGCCATTTATCATCAATAGTCGTCCTTTCCGCGTCGGTAAAAATTTAACTGCAATCAATTAAACCTCGTAAGAAATTAAATTCGGGATTTTTTTTTCATTATAGCGACGTAATTCACCGTTGTGTTATATAATAAAATATAAATATATAATTTTCTTCCTTATGATTAAATATGTTTTCTAAAAATATGTGTGAACAAAACAAAACATCAAAAAACAATGACAAAACTAAACTCTAGTGTTAGTGTAGTCGGGACCAAACCAACTGACGACTATGGTTGTAAAACATGTAAATAAGAGGTCCGATAGAGCTTTCTCTTGCTTTTTTGCGCCTTATGGGGCAGTACTAGTGATGGGTATTGTATCTTTACGTAATTATAGATCTTTTTCCTATTTATTTTTTCACAAATTTTCGGTTTATATTACAGAAATAAAATTTTGTAAAAATCGTGTTAATTTTTTATTACCATTATTTCACGAATACAGTGACATGCACAATATAAAAATGTGAAAGTAAGAAGTTATAAGAGTAGACTGTTGGTGTTATGGTTATAAGTCTAGCTTAGAGATCCAGTGGTTGGTGGTTCGAGCCCCATTCCAGGATACCAGCATGTGCGTTCTATTTTCATAGCACGACCGTCTAGCTTTATTTGAAAATAGTAGATAAGAATATTGATGTGACATGTATTCCGTGTTCGTATTTCTATTTTTATTTTTATAAAAAGGTAAAAATATAACAGAAATCATCTTATAACAGAAATATGGAATAGATATTATTTTTAAAAATATTTTTAAAGAAACGCATAAAAAAATTACAACAAAAAATTTTCGGGATCGATACTAGTCATCGAAAACGAATTTTAAATCACTGCGCAAGTTTGGGCGTTAATATCGCCACTTAATTTGATTAAATTAACGTTATTAAACAAAGTCTTCATCTTATCTTAAACAAACTGATTATTTAGCAAATACCAAAGTTCTGAATTATATATCTATTTACAACAAAAGAACGTTAACCAAACAGAGCGCTCGACATACTCTCCGCAATGTGACTCATCAACTGTTCGTACGCAGGCAGCAAATTTTATCGACAAAGCGTTTGAAGCATTTTTCATGCTTGGTACTACTGGTAATATGATTTATGGCCGGAGTCGTCAGTTTTTATGGGCCCGACTAAAGTAAATAATATAAAAAGGGTGATGGTAAGGAAATACTGTTTGATCAAACTGGTGTTGTGTGATTGTGGTTGTTTAGAAGGAGAGTTACTGTTCCTTCCACCGTGTACAGTGTTGCTTTGCAGCATCTGTCGGTGGAACACCGCCATCTGATTTTCCCAGATTTGCATTTTCTGTGTTGGCAAAACGTGTAGCAGCCGACCTTTAGTATTTCTGTTCCAGTGCGACTTCTGACGCAAACAACTGTAATAAAATAAAATGTTTTTGTTGAAAACTAACAGTGGTACTTATGTATTATGGTTAGTACAAACCAACGAATGGTGCGGCTTTTAATTTACACTTAACTTACACATATTTTAATTTTCAATTACTAAACTTTGTAATACACATAGGTAATACGAAGTTTAGATCAAACGAAATAAAGTGATTTGGTCATTACTATAGTTTCGAGAGGGGTTAAAATTAAGATGGAGCGCCAACGTCCTCAAGGACACATCTGTCTTGGAGATTTTGAACTGGAGAGAGCTGGCACAAGACTGAGATGAGTGGAGGAGGACTCTAGAGGAGGCCGAGACCCACCAGGGGTTTTGGAGCCATGAGTGATGATGGAACCAAGAGGCCGTCTCATTATATAGCATTATTAATAACTAACCTAAATATAAAGAGTATTGTCAACCTACTCGGGTGAGGGAGCGAGTCGCATAGTGAGGAGGGTTTTTTTGGTTAGCGGAAACAAGCCCAATATTGGAGACGTGTTATGGAATGTGATTATTGTTATGTCGTGAGGATCGGGACGGATTCGATGTGTCTTCTAGGTAAAGATCTGTTTCGTATTACGTGTATTATTATTACGGCTTATTCGGTACTAAATAGACACAACCGCGATTGTCGAAGACTGAGAATCGAATGCGCGCCCCCGGTCGGTGCGCTCGGCGCGCCGCGGCCCAGTCCGAGAGGTGAAATAGGTACCTTCGCTACAATTATGTTATGTGGAATGACAGTTTAAGTCTATTAGTGTTTTCGCAGAATTTAAATTTTTTGGATTTTAACGTTTATCGGGTGGAACAGTTTTCATCGATGACTATTGAAACAGCGGTTGGTATCAATGTATGCCGAATTCCGAAAAGTTATTATTTTTTAATGCACCGGCGAAGTTATTATCGTATTTAGGTTTCTTGCGGTTTGGCCTGTGTACTTAATATCACAATCTCCACAAGTTTTTTTGTATATTCCATATATAATATTTTTCCGGAAGGAAGATTTAAAAAATATATATTTGGTATTTGTTATGCCTTGCAACTAAATATCAGTCAGCAGTAGGGCAACACTCTCGCTCCGACACACTATGTTTCTATCTATGATTATCTGTTATTTTCCTAATAACAGTAAATAGAACGTGCTTATTAAATATTCTTTAATAAAAGTGATATTAATTAATTATCTACCTTTTTCATTAACAAATACAACAGTATTACTCTTTATGTTAAAAATTCACAAAAATCGCTCATGTTTGTGTATCTTCATAATTTTGTTTTCCAAGAGTTTTCCCCATCATCTTGATCAATAATGTAAAAGATTCTTGACAGCATTGCTCTCTTAGATTTTTACACATTTTTTATATAAAATTTTGCAATACGGTAGTTTATATAAAATGACGGAAAAATAGTTTATATAAATGAGCAAGTGGTGTAAAAAGATACTCTATTTTTGTAAAACCACTTTGATGAAAGACCCAGAAATAAATACTTTCACAAAATGGCAACCCGAATGCCGTCACCTACAGATATTTTCTGAATAAGAATTCAGTTTTTTTGTAATGTGTAATTTATGAAGAAGATTTTGTTTCCGACGATTATTAATCTAGTATAAGATGTTTTTTTCATCAAAAATAAGGATTTCAATTTAGTGAGGGTTAGAATCCGTTCACGTTAGGAAAGCCACTTGCATTAGTGTGAGTAACAGTGCGTTTACAAAAACTCGTAACACTATTTTTTTGAGTAAACGACAGACGCCTTATAAATATATATATATATATATATATATATTATATATCTTTATATAATTTTAGTTTTCTTAACCTAAAATAAGCATAGGTACAAGCATTATAAAAAACTATATATATATATATATATATAATTTTAGTTTCTTAACCTAAAATAAGCATAGGTACAAGCATTATAAAAAACTAATTCCTTTTTCAAAATTAATATGATTTCAAAATTGTTATTAAAGAAAATGAAAACATTTTTTAAAATTAAATGCCCTAAAATAAAAACTATTGTTGTCTGTATCGGACTCCGAATCTTCATAAAAATTTATATTAAATTGATTAGTCTGTGGTCACCGTGTCGTGATCTTGCAGTCACCGTATCTTTAAATAAAAAATATTAAACAAAGAAACGACCGTTCCGCGTGACTGCCAGTGTGATGCTGAAAGGGCCAATGAAGTAGCTTTAAAAAAGGAATATCACTACACAATTTACATGTTATAGAGGGTATTACTCACACTAAAGCAAGTGGCTTTCATAAAGTGAACGGACTCTACAAAAAGTTCAACCTTTGGAAGATAGAGGGGGGGGGGAGGAGCAAGACATGAGTATTAAATCAAACTACTATAGTTATATATTCATAATTAAATCATTTTATTTACTAAAACGGCGAAGTAATTAATTAAATTAAGCTTTTCTGTAAGACCCATTGGCACAACGAAGATACGGTGCGTCGTGGTTATGAATGCCCTTGGAGCTCAGCAGCATATCCTCATAGGAGCAGGCGGTAGCCAAACACTTGAAGCTGTGGTTGGAGGAGCACGTCCACCAAGCTTTGCCCGAAGGTGCCGAGTTCTTCATCCAATACGTGTAACCATTCACCAACATTATCCTTCTCTTCTTCGCCGGTATAAATATTACTGTAATTAATAAAGCAATTGCCAATTTAGTAATAGGAAAAAAATATTACCTTCCCTACATGCAATTTATTTATATTTTTTATTATGCAATTTTAATTCCAATTAATGTATCTCGAAAACTATATGTAAACTTTGCTTGCATATACATGCTATGATAAACTGACTTTTCTAGTAATACAGGTATTGTGTAACAAAAATTGTCATGATTTGAAATGAGTAGATGCAAAACAAAATAATACGAAAAGATAATTAGTTATCACTAGGCGTTTCCTTTAAAATGACTTTACAATCACTGTTTAAGAAATTGTATTTGACGTGATACCTAATGCAGGTTCCATGAAAATCCCTTTCTCGTCTGTATTAGGTGCTAAAATAAGTACTATCCCTTTTACGAATTTTAAAATGCGCGCCAAAAGTAAAACAAATTGGTAAAGGTTATACTTCGTTCAAAAGAAAATTTTCTTCGGTATAAGATATATGTTTTATGTCATGTTTATTATTTTATTTAATTACAGGCCTCCAAAAAGAAATGTCTAGTTGACAACAGTGAGTACTTACGATATCTCCTTTTGTTCGAATGAGGAGTTCTTCGAATCAAGACCGGATAGTCTTTATCGCAGAGGTGTTGAAAAACTTGTGGAACGTTGACAAGAAGTTTAAAATAATAAAGGAGAATGTATTATTTTTGTCGATTTTTTTTGCTTTGTTCCCTTATATCTGTATTTGAAAAATCTGACAGTTTATTTTGACACCCAGTATATGCGACTCTGTTGCAGTGTTCAGCGATCCTGGAATTTGTCATTTCTCTCGGAAGTTTTGAGAAAAATTATTATAATAATAAGGGTTGGAAATAATGAAAAAATTCATGATACCTACCGTTAATGACACTAGGTGTTGTGGAAAGCGTTCGGAAAATTCGGCCATTGTTCAAGAAAAATAAGATATCACAGTGCCTCAGGAAACATGTCTCCATGTATGACTAGTGTATTTTTCTGAAGTGACAGGAAGAAAACACATGGCCACTTACTTAATCTGGTTAATGAAATTCGGTATCTTACATCCTGGGAGCTAGAAATATTCCCAGAATTTAGGTGAGTTTTTTACAAGATGATTAATTAAAAAAAATATTATTATCACTTTTTAATGAACACGTATGTTAAACTAATACTGGTTGAATGTGCTGAACTGAACTGAAACTGAACTGAAAATGAACTGAAAATTTTTTGAAAAAAAAAAGCAAATTGATCGTGTCATGTCAATTCTTCTCCTGTTTTCCCCGACTTTTCACCCCTACAGAGTGTTCTTGCCACTTACAAATATTATATTGCTCCTTTGTCAACTGGAGTGTGTGGGTGCGGGTTTTTTCCTTATTTTGGGAATTGAAATTATAACGATTGATTTTATTTCAATGTGGAATAAATATTACTCTGGGTAAATTATTCAATTCACTTGGTTATGGAGAAGGATATTGAATATATAAAGTCAACATTATATAAGGGTATATAATGTTGACTTAATCTAAATTTGTGTGGTAACCAGAATAGAACCTTTCCGATTCCTGCAATGAAATACATGATGTTATCAGATATTATATACAGCTAGTTGGATTTATAATTACCATTCTTGTGAATCTTAATTGAATATATTATGTAATTACCATTCTGGTGTTGATTTCTTTTAATTTACTGTTATCAAATTACTGTTACAAATGCAATGTGTAAAACAATTAATTACAAATGCAATGCGTAAATACGACAAATATATCTTTCTGATATATTTATATTTCAAGGCCATTGAAACTACTAGTTTTAATGAAAATTGTAAATGCAGTGTTTAATCACAATACACACGAAAATGCAACTGTTGAGTAGGTACTATTAAATTCGAAAAAGTCAACAGTTGAAAAAAATTACACCTACTGAAATCACCCAACTGCATTAAATTTACTTATCTTTCACACATTTTTAAAAGAGGGACTGACTGGACAAAAATATAACTAAGTTGTAGATTAACAGATTAGTTTATTTAAGAAATTAGAAAGTTATTATTTAAATCATATGTGTAGTAAGAATAATATAAACATATTGTGTCTCATATTTAATAACAAAATAATACTATTTAAAAGTATTAATAATAATAATAAAACACATATTATTTAATTAAAATTGTATTATTTTCTAGTAACTGTTAGTTTAAAAAAATAATGAAATTATCCATTAATTAGCATGAACCTTTTAAAATTAATAATGGTATAAAACTAAATATATTGAAATAATAATATAACAATGCCAAGACCGTGTAATTTCAACCTTTGCGTGTTGCTTGAGTCGCGCGCTGATTGCGTGTTACTTTCTAATTATCTAAAATTTTAATTCCAGCAAATTAGTAAGTTACGACAGACAGACAGACAACGAAATTATTATATTAAGATTACATATTTGTATACGTGTATTTAAAAATATATTTATTGTTTAATGTGTGCGCAGTTACCCAAGTCTGCAATATTTTGAGTGCGCTATATTTTTACTGACAACATAATTAGCCGGTACCAATGATGGTATTTTAACCGGTGGCACACTAACCGTTATTTGAGATTTGTATCTGATTGCGTCAATGATTGGCAACTGATTTTTTACAATTCGACGGGAAACCATCGGTACTAGATAACAATTATATCTTCAATATACAATATACATACATACAATATACCAAAGATACAAATCCAATATTGTACCAAATAACTGTACCGAAAATAACTGGTTATAATAACGGTATAATCATCACTAGCCGGCACAGGCACACGGCGTTGTCTATACAAATGGCCTTAGGCTTTTATTATCGCAAATTGGGCACTTCGTAATGGTTTTTACAACTCTGTGCATTAAACAAATAGGTTTACTACAGTAGGTGCACAAGACTCTCGTTTTTCTATCACTAGACCGCTTACAGAATCCACACCTTCTTGGTCTCATGGTTGATACATCACTGGAACATTTTTCGTTTTTTGTTTGTTCGCGAGCCACTAAAAGGAAATTTTATTTATTATTGGATAAAATATATGTCAATCTTGAATAATTGTCTCGATCGCAATACAGTATCTTTCATCCTTCATGCGAAGGGATCAATTAACCAAACTACTTTTTAAGTGTTGATCGGCACGTACATATATGTATATAACATTTATGATGCATTTTAGTACTGTTGATGATTTAACACATTAGTCCAGGGGCGCGCAGAGAGAACAAGAAGCTTGATTTTTTCCTAGGCACATATTTTGAAAAGAAACCGAAATAAGAAATACGTCTCGTAATTTTCCTATCACAATAATTACCATATTATTCAGATTTTAATATTTCATAATATTCTGCCTGATAAATATTTCATTTCATTTTTTTCCAAATAGTTTAAATAAAAGTCACGCTTCTTGTTCTCACTGCACGCCCCTGCATTTGTCGTAGAACTAAAATACACAAAAAATGTTTAAAAATGACCATCGAATAAGTTAGTATCAGAGTTATTTGGCATTTTATCTAGAGATAATGTTACCAGTAGTAAATAACATTTATAAAAATTGTGCGCAGTAAGAGTTAATACACAGCAGAACGGATAAAATTTTATTTATCAAAAATACAGTTTATATACATAGAAAACAATTTGTTTACATTCTGTAACCAGCTTTCGGGATCGCATGGTTGTGATTGTTCTTGACGCAAGTAATTGTTTGGCCGATTGTGTATAACGACGCTTTGCAGCCGTTTTTATTGTGTGTGGAACACTTCCACCTAATTTTTCCAGAAACGCATGCTCTCTGCTGACAGAAAGTATAACGGCCAAACTTAATTAATTTGTTTCCTCTCTGTCCATTTATGTACACCGCTAAAATAAGGGTAAAATATTATTATAAAACAATGTAAATAAGGTATTCCTGCCATTGGCAAGAGAAAAAATGCCGTTCGTTCAGAGCTGGTTTGTTTGGGACTTGTTTATACATTCTTACTTCTACCTTATATGTGTCATATATATTATTCAAATATAAGACTGACCGTCCACCATTAAAACATTCTGGAAATGAGTACTTGTCCAAAATATTAATATAAGTATATAAGATGAATAATAATCTAATTAATAAAAATGAACTTTGTTTTCTCCACTTGTGTATTGAAGAATATCAACATGTTTCAAGACTCAATTGTATACTAACAAATAAAAAATAAAAAATCGAAGTATAATTATTTAAAAAAATGAGTTTAAAAAAATAAACAAATCAAAATATAAAAATTATATAAGGGAAATGAATATTAATGAAGTACCTACTTACATAATTTATTTTTTTAATGTATGTAGGTACTTCATTATCATTCATTTCCCATATATTTTGTTATATGTGTTATATTATATTTTGACTGTCTGTACTTCGATTATTTATTTTTTATTTGTTAGAATACAATTGTATCCTGACGAAGGGGCCATGTGCTCTAAAACATGTTGATATTTTTCAATGCACAAGTGGTGAAAACAAGGTTCATTTTTATTAATAATGTCACCACAACAATATTTTGCTCTTTTTGAAGAAGGAATAATAACCATTATGGAAAATTTATTTATATATTCATCTGAAATTAAGTACTATTTTATATACTCATCTGAAATTTAGTACTATTTTACGAAATTTTATACACAGATATTCGTCTAGTACCTATATTAAAATACATGCAGACAGACTGTGATAACAATTGGTTGGCGTTAAATATTGATTTAAACAAATTTAATTTAATTTACGCTAAAGGAATCATATGATTCTAAAAAAATTCTTACGAAAAATATGTCCGTCAAAAATATGTAAAAAATTGTAAATTTAGGCATTTCATAGACGATTTTTAATAGGAATTGAGAAGTCCTCAGTTCGACCGAAAACGACAATTTCTGTGGCCAGAAAATAAACATTCTGGTCACGATAAAGCAAATTCTAAAACTATTTTCGATATTTAAGATTGATAGCAGGGTAGTACACTCAATTTCACGTTTCTGCGATTATATTAATATTGTGAATTTACATGGATTTGCTGGTGAATACCAATTATGTAAAATTCTCTTCGTTTATATATATATATATATATATATATAATAGATATATAATAAATAAAAGTTTTCGCGAAGAGGTACACGCATTATGAAAAGTTTATTTTTCGGGAACTTCGCAGATTTGTAAAAAAAAATATTTTATTTTTGTGCAATATTCCGGTTACACTGGGATAACCATTCTCATGCTGGTCTCTCTGACAATTGAGAGATGTCAAGAGAGATTGCAAGCATGTGATTTATTTTTTTACGTATTTACGTGGGTACTTACTTTAGAAAATTCAATTTAGCGAGTGTGTAAATTATGGAACTCCAGCTAAAAATCTACAGTCAATATTTGTAAATTAAATGAATGACAGTAAAACAGTAAAAAGCATTCGATATAAGTTATTTATTATTTTATCAAATTTTTAAATACGAGTACATACATTGTTTTAAAGATTGGAAGCCAAATTTTACATGACAAGATACTAAAATAATTTGTTATCAACAATAAACTTCAGCAAGCTATTATTAAATTTGATAGGAGACCACCTCCTATCAAATTTAATAATAGCTTGCTGAAGTTTATTGTTGTCGTTTTACATAATTTTAATCACTTCCTTATTTGTTGTCGTTTTACATAATTTTAATCACTTCCTTATTTGTTGTCGTTTTACATAATTTTAATCACTTCCTTATTTGTAACATTTATGAAGAATGGTATATTGATAGTATATAAATAATTTATCGGTTTAAATATTATTTTTAAGAATACCGCTTTATATTACATTACATTATTATTATTAATACACACTTTTAAAAGACAAGAAAGCAGCATCACATTCACGTGGGAACGCAAACATTGTTTTGTTTCCATTGTAAATATAGGTAATGTCAATGCAATTGTGCTTGGTTTAAGAAGTAGTAGCGTGCATGTTTGCAGGTTCGAAGTATATCGTTGTGTGTTGCCATGAACTTAAAAGATGCTGCCCTATCTACTAACAATAATAATGACTACGCGATATTACTATAAATCTTCGATGGTGTGCAAAAAAACCTTACTTCCAAAAAATACTGTATTTTTAAATGTTCAATTTCTTACTATATAAGAATAAATAGACGTGACAACATTAATTTAGAAATTTAGCCTAACTACGACAAATTTATCTATATAATATTTCTATATCAAGTTGTGTCTGAAATTATCTAGTAAAAACATATTTTGTGAGATTTACTTATTAATTATCGTTAACATCATTTTCGTCATAACACGCCATTAGGTTGTCCATACTGCCTTCTGCGAGTGCGTGCTTAGAGTTGGGACGACTGCGGTCACGTTTGCGAAATTTGATGCCGATGGCGTCATTTGCCTTCCGACGATCATCCACGACGAGCTTGGCTTCTGCGGTGCAAAAATGGCTTCGCGATCAACCAAAAATCTTCTTCTTGGAATTAGGTTTTCACGGACGTTCAGAATCTTCAGGTTTATGTTTTCTGGTGTATTGTGCTATGTTTTACGATATAACTGGCCGACGTTTCGGATCCCATTGCAAACTTGTGAATCGCTGGACCAAGTAAATTGTCAAGAAAAGAGACCATGTAGAAAAATGATATACATGTTGAACACCTTCTTTGTGTAGATAAATTGAAGAACGAAAAGTGCAGATAATTTTAGCTTGCCCTCGTATTGTTAAAAAATAGACAGTTACGATGATTTAATTAATATTGTAACGAGGCTAAAAAGAATTGCGCACTTCTGTCACATGTCACAACAACACTATCGTAGATTCCAGAACAGCCTAGCACAATCTAAGGCTTCCGAGAAGCATCTACAAAAGCCTTGAAGTCATGAGGAAGTTCTCGTAAACACTGGAAAAGTCTGGAAATTTCGATATCAGCATTAGCGAATATAAATACGGCACACGTGAGTAAGGACGAGAGAGTTGTAGTTTTTTGTAGCCGCGAGTCGCGAGTTGCCAGGGCGGCCAAGCGAGCAGTAACTCGACAGCAATATTCTGGAAAGTTCTTACGTAGCAAAATAAACCAAAGCGAAATAAGACGTGCGAAAATTGGATGGAATGTTCTAGTGAATAGAGAATAAAATATTTAAGTGATTATAAAGTGTCTATTTACGAGTGATAAATTTGCGACATAGTTTAAATTAAGGAATAGCGTTACATTTAATGGTGTTAAGGGACTTTGTACGTTTGTTTATTAATTTTCAATTAATCGGTAATAAATTAATCCTTTATTAAATTCCAGCGTTTTCATTAATCCCTCCTGCAGCCACGACACGTCACAATATTTATAATTTTTAGTGGTAATGTTACGTTACATTTATAAAGGAACAACTCTTATTTTGGTTGCAAGCAAAACCATAAAAATATGAGGTAGCAGTATTACCACATTTATAATGCAAAATCATCATAAGAATATGTAGTGACGTGAGTATAAGCGTGAGTGAGAGTTTAATGTATAATTAATATGACGTTTGCCTAGCGATCTGGTGTGGTCTGGTAGTTCGAGCCCCATTCCAGGACACCAGCAAGTTAGCCCTATTTTCGTAGCACAAGCGTTTAGTTTTGTTTTAAAATAGTAAGAATATTGATGCGACACGTATTTCGTGTTCGAATCTCTACTAAAAAAAATCAATAATAATAATGTCATTTTGATGCTTAAATTTGCGAGTTATAAACAAAAATAGTTTTAAAATAATTTTACACTGATGGTTATAAATTCTATAAATATTTTATACATTATTTTATATACATAGGTGCTCTTATTAATTCTATAAATATTTTATAATGATTTTTGTATGTTTATAATTTTAACATGTGTATGTAGTTTTATTATAGTATGCATTATAGTGAGAAAAAAATGTTTCAAAATTGTGTTTTGTAGATACCTTCTAACACTCATGCCTCCGAATAATAAACATAATGTTATATTTCTTTGTGTTCTCTAGAAAGAGTACCTATTTAAGAAATCGCGCGATTTTTAGTATTTTCTGGATTAATAAATTTAATGATTAAATTTAAAAAATGATTGAAATGGTTATTAAGAAAGAATTTACACATATAAATTCATTTAATATATGTTTAAACTTTAGTTTAAGCTAGCGAAAGGCGGAACTTCATTTCGGAATGACGGCTTCAATTGGCACGCGTTTAACAATTTGAAGACTTCAAAATGAACACTTCATTTCTAATAGGTGCCGAAACATTAAGCAGTCGTGTACTTCAATAAACTACATAAAAATAGATGCTTATTCGTTGTTCGTCTGGTACTTCAAAACTGTACTAATTATCGTTGACGGGAGGGTGGGATTTGAATACATCGTTTTTTCCACATCAAATCGTTCATTCGTTCCACTTCACTAAAAATCACACTTCGTTAAAAGCCACACTTCACGGCGATAAGTGTATTTGATGTTTGAAAATCGTATAGAAAGGTGTGAACTGTTAAGTCGAGTACAGTGAAGTACTAACTTTGAAGATTAAAGTTCTGGCTTCTAAAAATTAGAACCTACAAAAATCTAGTATGTCGATATATTATTCATTATTGCATATTTTTTGCATGGGGCTTATTGTAGATATGTTTTTTCATGATTAATGTAATTATAAGAAAAAAAATTGACAACATTTGACATGTTGGCTTTTAACTGCAAAATGTCAAAATCTACGAAAAACGGTACTATTTTTTTCTATGTGGGTTCCATGTTATTGAAAAACCATAAATTAAGAAGAATTATCTGAGGCGTAGAAATGTTCAACCCCGATAAATGTTTTTTACAAAATTATTAGCATAATGCGTCCATATCTACCACATGTTTTTAACATATATTTTTTTGCCAAGAATTTATAAACATGATGCCGCAGAAAATAGTCAAACCACTTTTTTTAGTTTAAAATTTAATTTAACGGTGATATTTGTGATGTGGGTTAGAAAAATATTGAATTTATAAAAAACCACAGCACTTGGAGCTTCGACCTTTTCAGCACTTAAAAATATCGTATTGAACTGTCCAAAACCGGTATATAACTCCTTTTTAGCATTTTGCGGGTTGATCGCTTTCTGCATAGCTGCGCTAAATTGGTTCATCTAATTAATTTAATTAAGAAGGAAAATACGCGATTGATTTATATCATATTTTGATGAATGTCCCGTTGGCGGTGCGATGGTAGTTGGGCGGATCGTGGTTGTGGATGTCCTTGCAGTTCACGAGGACGTTCTGGTTGGTGCTGGCCGAGGCCTTGCACTTGAAGGTGTGGTTCGAGGAGCAGGACCACCAGGCTTTGCCGTTGGGTTTGGAGTTGTTCATCCAATATGTGTAGCCATTCACCATCAACAACCTGCCCTTTCTTGTCGGTATAAAATTGACTGAAAAAATTAAGCATTATTAATATGATTTTAAGACTTGACATTCCACGTAGACAGCGAAATCACATTAATCAATGTCTGTATGAGAAATTAAAACTATTTCATAAAAAAATTTCAATCACAGAATAAATAATGTGAATGTATGTACCTACTAATTAATATAAAATAACTTTGTAAATACCTAACACAATCCGGTCTTTTTTTGTCGACAGGGTACAAAATGCGCTTCTTCGTCTCGTTATATTACTTGTGTATTCATTATCAAAATGTCTAACCAAAAACTTGTCGAATAAAAATAAAAATAATATTGATTAATATTCCAATTTAAAAATGAATCCGACAGAACGTGCTCTTCCATGTTCCGAGAAATAGAGAATCCTATACTCAAAATACATTTTATTTCACACAGGCGAAGAATTCAATGATAATTGTATCGATATTCACCTTTTAAATTGTTCTTACCGCAATGAAAAAATTGCTATTGTTTGATGCTTACTACTATTAATTAACTTTAAAATATTGTCTAATCCAACTTTTTTCAATTCACTGTGCCTTATTCCGTGAATTTTTTTAAATTTCTCATACATTATAATCTTTAAAAACTGTTAAGATTTCTTAATAAATAATTGAATGTACAATAATCATTGCCAGTGGCGAAAATCTATGTATATAATGGAATATAA
The DNA here is from genome assembly GCA_016648135.1 of Agrypnia vestita. Classification (NCBI taxonomy): domain Eukaryota; kingdom Metazoa; phylum Arthropoda; class Insecta; order Trichoptera; family Phryganeidae; genus Agrypnia; species Agrypnia vestita. Next base: position 16,792 of record JADDOH010011964.1, read on the forward strand.
AGGACTATAGATGTATCTATAGCTAGACCGCATTCAAAAGAATGTGCGAACAAAATATGTTTGTGGTTACTTAAAAAAATAAAAATAAAAAAAAAAAGGTTAAAAATGAACACAAAATATGTTTTTCTAGTAAGACAGTAAGTAACCTTTATTAAACTAAAAAATATATATTTATTTGGAATATCATATTGAGTCTTGTAATACGGGATTGCCAGGCAACTTTCCCCGCTTTCTTCTTACCGGACAAAGCTATGGAATGGTCTTTTGATTGTGGTCGACCTATAGCATACATAGTTCATTCTTGTGTATGAAGGAAACTGAATTGGAACGCATATACACCTTTTTTTAAATTGATAATGTGTGGGTTGGTGAATGTTATATTGTGTAGTGATCCCCTAAGCCAACTCATAGATGTCGTAAGCCCTGGGCCACCCTATGAAGACTTTCATTCACGTTTCCTATGTAAATAGCTTCACTTCTATGAAACTCTATAATTTATCTTAATTAAAAAATTATCGCTTCTAATATAAAAAATATGCATAATTTTATAATAATTTTTAGTTGTGAAATAATATTATGAAAACTAAAATTGATAACTTTTGACAATGCTTAGAAAAATACTTCTTTATTTAATAATTTTAAAAATATATTATTTTCAATCTCAATTATCAAAGTTTTTATGTGAAATGACTACTCCTGAAAACTACAAATTTCTTCATTAATCCAATCAAGAAAATATACAGATTTCTATACTGTCAAAGGTATTTAAATAAAACGAAAAATAGCTTGTCAACTTTAATCCACATTTACAGTTAATATTTTATTTTACATAAAACTTGATACATTAAATCAGCCACGGTTGTGGTATTCATCTTGGTCATGTTTTAAATAATTCGCATTTGCAGTTCCCAAAAGGCTTTCCTTTCAATTGCTGGATACCAGCGTCAGAAATTTAATGATTGTGATCGTTTTGAAGTAAGGTTATTATTCCATTAAAAGTATGCAACTTAGCTTTGCAGCCACTGTTGTTACGTGTTGAACACTTCCATCTGGTTGTGCCTGTACCGCCTGTCCTGTGCGCACAGAACGTATAATATCCGACTTTAATTAATTTGGCTCCCCTCCGCCCGTTGACGTATTCAGCTGAAATAAAACAGGTCATATAATCAGCGAACCAAATCTGATATTTGTATTTAGATCACGTACAATTTGGTTTTGATTCGATATTATATTGAATATTGAATTATTTATTAAAAAAAAATTAATAATGGGTACACTATTGTGTATTCATTATTATTTAAAACTCAGTTTATCCCAATAACAATAAAAATATTTACAATATTTATTACAAAATTGTGTTATACATAGTACCACTCCTTTTAAGAACATTGCTCTTGTGCTCAGCCGAGGTACTGTGCACTGTTGCATATAATCATTTTATATATAATTATTTACATTTAATTATTTTGTTACATATATGTGTGTGTTTAACTTGTTTCTTATGTGAGTTTTATTTTTACTACCGCCACCTGCAGTCGAAAGCTTTGTCATTCCCATAATCCAATATAGATGTCACTATTGATGAGTTTTATAATAACAATTAATATTTTGAGTATGTCCAAATTTTTCAAGAACACAATATTGGCTTTTATCCCCAGGGATTTTTCCCATACCAATTACTATTAAATGTAATGCTACGTATCGCTGAAACGGAGAAAACGAAGTCTCCAGGAAAATAAATCCAGTTTATAGCTCTGTAAACACGAGTAAATGTAGTTTATTCATAGTGCTCCACGAAGTTTATGAAAGACGTAGAATTCTTGTTGATCCATGAATCCATTTGTATCTAAAGAGCTTTGTGATTGTATTAGATAATGAAAAATTAATTACTTTGGCTCTTCTTTCCTTATCACACGTGTGAGATAGGTATATGGACATCTCCTCCACCCACAACGCGAGCGGCCGGGCGAGTTCCACGCGGCAGCGGCTGCGCGATCGGTAGACAAAATCCGACCGCAGAACAGTTCGCAGCTAGACAATAACGGATAGTTATTTACCGAAAATAAATACGTGATAATATATAAGTTGTATTATTGGCAAGTCAGTCCCAATCCAGAAGAAATTCCGATAAAAAAGATTATCAAGACGATCACAACATATTTCTAGATTGAGGAATCATGGAGCCGTATATTAAAACGTACTTCGTTTTAATTCTTGTTTGATTAATTAATGTGATACGTGCACCTGGGGGATGTAAACGAAAATCCCGTACCTGTTGTAACGATATTGGCCTATTCAAATAGACATTGCTGAAAAATTATACGAAAATATCTATCTGCTAAAGTTTATAATAAAGAGAAGCTTCACAAACCGTTAAATACTCTATAATTAAATATTTGCCGGATAAGTAGGTGCGGACGAGCTTTATTATTTCTGCACGCGGGCGTGTAAAGCAGGCTTTATGTTATTTTAGTTTGGCGAAGCGAGCCTATCAAAAGCGGTTGTCCGCGTAACGAATCTGGCCAATGAAACGCGTCCTTAGAGTTAGACTTTGACTTTTACACGCTAGTTGGAATCAAAGATGGCGCGAGATAGGGACTATTTTTAGGCGTTACAAATTAGAAAGCGGCACTTGAGTTTTCAGCTTGAAGGTCGGCGAAGGCTTTGTCGAGGAGAGTCCAAAGTAAGGAAGATAATTTGGCTGGATCGAGGGAAAAGCCAGAGGTTGATAATAATTCAAAGAGAATTGGAACAGTGAACAGATAAGCATTTCCAATGTTATTTATTCCTATTGCCTTTTGTCTGTATCATATTTGGAACCTTATATTACTAAGCGCTCATCAGATTTAATAATTCATAGTTTTGCGTGATAATCCAGCGGGCGTTCTTTCCTAATACTTGTGTAACTTTCAATTATGCTAAAGAATGCTTTGTTATCTATACTGGCGATTGAATACCCGGATTTCTATATGATTTGTATTGTTTGGAAATAATTGGGATCGGAGTATTTATGGGGTTTTGATATCACGATTGTCAGTGTGATATAGATTCAAATCGTGCGAGATTTCCTCCAAATAATATATTTTAAAAATGCATCTGGATTTTATATTTATTTTATTAAAACGTGAATGTGTGGTTTATTTGAACTCGTTACATGTTTGTATTGCGTCATTGGGCAATCGTTCTAAACACGATTTGTTCCTATCAAGTTCTTATAAAGACGTGTTTCGAATTGTATATATTCCTTAATTGCGATAGTTATTCAAATTATTGCATAACGCTTATGAAATATATAATTCTGTCGCTGTTCATATGGAAAATCATTTAAATTTGATATTCATATATTACCAAAGATATAAAGGCTTTAAAATGGAATATTTTACTGACGAAGGGTGTTTCGTGTTTGTTTGTGGGATTTAAAATTCAGTATATTCAATGTCGCGAGGTTCGGAATGTACGAGAGACTCTTCAGGGCGGATGTATCCTTATGCAAAAGAATGCTTTGTTATCTATACTGGCGATTGAATACACGGATTTCTATATGATTTGTATTGTTTGGAAATAATTGGGATCGGAGTATTTATGTGGTTTATTTGAACAAGATACATGTTGTATTGCGTATCATTAGGCAATCGTTGAAAACACGATTTGTTCCTATCAAGTTCTTATAAAGACGTGTTTCGAATTGTATATATATTCCTTAATTGCGATAGTTATTCATATGACATTGTTTTTATTCATTCAATATTAGATATTTGAAATGTTTTTTTTTACAACATATTCCATTATTGTGGGTCGTTTACGGTTAGATCAGATCAACCTTCGGTCTTCCGTAGCCGTGATAGTTTTCATATGACATTGTTTAATTCATTCAATATTAGATATTTGAAATGTTTTCTAGAACATTTTTCACTATTGTGGGCAGTTCGCGGTGTGTTCAGGGGTGGTTAACCTTCGGCCTTCCGTAATCGCGATAGTTATTCATATGACGTTGTTTTTATTCATTCAATATTAGATATTTGAAATGTTTCCTACAACATTTTCCATTATTATGGGCAGTTCGCGGTGTGTTCAGGGGTGGTTAACCTTCGGCCATCCGTAATCGCGATAGTTATTCATATGACATTGTTTTTATTCATTCAATATTAGATATTTGAAATGTTTTCTACAACATTTTCCATTATTGTGGGCAGTTCGCGGTTTGTTCAGGGGTAGTTAACCTTCGGTCTTCCGTGATCACGTTATTTACTTATATGACAGATTGTTTTGCTTTGTTCGTTTAATATAAGTAATATCATATTTTTATGAGTTACCGTAATTATTTATCTATATGATTTTATTATTGAGAGTGATGCAACGAATACTACTTTCATGAATACGAATATCAGGCCTACTAATCGGTGAATACGAATGCGAATATTTCCACCAAGGTGGGGGAACTTGAACATACTCGTAAATATAATAACCTTGATGCGACGAATACTACCTTCACGAATACGAATGTTACGCCTACTATTCGGTGAATACGAATGCGAATATTTCCACCAAGGTGGGGGAGAACGCAAGCATACTTGTAATTGTATTGTTTATGTCTGCTTGTGATATCACTGTACGGCGTAGATGAACTAGTTTGAAAGGGCTTATGTTCTGTATGTGCTTGGCGTAGAGGGAATAGTCTTCTTGTTTCTAGGATCCTATACAGGTTTACAGGTGCTGATATTGAAATATATATACAAAGAAAACACTATTTTGGGAACCATTAACTGGATGACAGATATTGAAGCACACATACACACAAGGAGGACGTTATGTTAAATACATGACTGGAAAGTTGTTATTGGAAAACACAGGCGTCCAGTCGGCGGGACGCAAGCATACTTGTAAGTATATTGTTTATGTCTGCATGTGATATCACTGTACGGCGTAGATGAACTAGTTTGAAGGGGGTTTATGTCCTGTATGTGCTCGGCGTAGAGGGAATAGTTTTCTTGTTTCTAGGATCTAATACAGTTTCACAGGTGCTGATATTGAAATATATATAT
>JADDOH010011965.1:0-23859 GCA_016648135.1 Agrypnia vestita
TGAAACGTAGCAAAATGACATTCCCTATTTAAGGAGTGACATAATCGCTGCACGGCACATTTATTGTGACAGTTTGACGATGTCTTAGAAGCGATCGAACCCGTGCAATTGACCATAAAGAAGCGATAGGTAAAAGTTAAAAGAAGGAGAAAATTACCTGTATACATATTTGTGGAATAATCTCGATTGAAGAGTGCCAAATAAGTGTGAATTGAGGAAGAAAGTATCAGAAAATGATTGAAAAAGTCATTTCAAGTCGTGTTAAGTGACTTTTGTGATAAATAAAAACTTTATTTAATTTCAAGTGTTTCATTTGGCTCCACAATTCCTATACAATATTAAAGTTAGAAATTGTGAAATTTTCAATATAAATAAATAAATTTTATAGAATCGATAGAGATACTAACAGAGAACTAAAATAAATTAGTTTTCTGTAACTCCTATTATAGCGGTGTCTTTTTCAATATGAAATATTTATGTTAATGATATTTTTGCTATTTAGAAGTAAAAAAAAATAGAAAATATTTTTGGATCGTGACTATTCTAGTTTTCACTCTAAAGGAACTTATTACAAATTAAATAAGCCCTAATTAATTCAAAAATATTGATTAGTTATTGAGTTATCGCGGGTGTTATTTAAAAAAAGTGATTTTTATGGAAATACGTCTAAAGGTCTAGGTACGGTTTTCAAATTAATAAAATTTTAAATTTCATTCTTGCTGCTTATCTGCGACTCCTGCACTCGTGCATGTCATAAAATTGCACTGTTATCAAGAACTGTGGGCATTTCTATAAATACCTGTCATTCTAATGAACTCGACACTAAAAAGTTATAATGAGGGCCACACAAATGTTTTTTAAGAATGAGATGTACTTGAAATTCATGCAAAAGATGATTTATACGAGTATATTGCGTATTTTAACGGAAATATTACTTTTGACAGGTTAAGTAAACGTGTATTACTTGCACGGTTACGGGAGGGTTAAATTGGTCCATCACGTCAGAGAGCGATATTTTGCTAATATTTTTCTATTCTGTTCGCTGAAACTGTTCTTCCTTTATATAAATATTAAATGCCTAATGACATTTTAATCTCTCGTTAAAATTGTCAAACTCTCAAAGTGATCGTCAAGTTATTATTAAATTTGAATCCATTTGTCGTCGGTCTGTCATTTTGTTAATTAAAAGCCTTTTATAAACTTATTTGGTGTTTTTCGTTTTAGGGGTGAAATGCTTAGCGCTCATGAAAAACAGATTAAATTCTAACCAGAGTACGACAATTTGTTATTTTAATTTTCACCAAGCTAGGATGATTGGGTGAATCATTTATCGATAACTAACTAACTAACTAATTATCAGGCCACTCCCCCAAATATAATATATGGCGAAATAGCTGGACATCTGTATCCCAGGAACAGGCTCCGAGCAATGAGAGGACGCCGTCCTAGATGAAGCAGACGAAGGTAAAAAGTGTATTGTGTAATTATATTATAAGCAAATGTTCACAAAATATTCAAACATTGTTCTTTAATGTCTCTCTTTTTATTTTTCATTAGATAGATTGTTATAATTAACATTTCATAAATTGTTACCTTACAGAGGATTGATAATAAAAAATTTATATAATGAGCAATCGAAGAAAAGAATATTCGGAGAAAACACTTATGAATATATCATTTTTCCAAATAATCGCTAGTACTTCCTATTTAATAATAATCACTAGTACATTTTATGATAGCTATCGCTCTTCTCGAAACTATAATAGTGACAAAATGACTCAACGAATAATATTATAATGTTTATTTTAGTTGCTTATTTCTATGTTGCCCCAAAAATTTAAAGCCATATAAATCGATAATGATCACCATTATTTTATAATCTTTTTAGATTACAAAATTGTTTATGAAAAACATTCTTTTATGTTTGTATTTGAGTTTTTTGCGGTTTGGCCTGTTTATGTTTCTTATTTTAATTTTATTTATGTACTTAGTTTTTAAAGAACCTAGGTCATACAATAATTTATGTTCCCTAATATAATCAGAATTACATAAAATTTTTTTAAATTTTATTTAAATACAAGCGACATAAATATATTTTTTTAGTTTTCTCTTAAAAATTATCATGTTATATTCACCCTTATGTTCCCCGGTAGTTTAATATACAATTTCAATCCACTTTATATGATAAAATTTGGCGATCTTTTTTCTTTCTGAAAGATAATCTTATTTCATCTTTTCTTCTTGTGCAGTGATCATGTTCATGTTGGTTTTTATCTATTTTTTTAAGAATTCAATACTGTGATGTCCATTAATAAATTAATATATAAAAAGAAGGGCATTAAATTTAATCACAGTTTCCGCATCAAATTTCATATATTTTTGTTTATAAATTAAGAAGAATTTTTACAATTTTGATATTCATGTAAAATGCGCGTCTAATGTGAGCAAAGAAATAACTTTCAATTTCAGTAGAAATTAGGTCATTTTATAGAATTTTTGCCTAATGGTATTTGTCAGTGGTCTTACTGTTTTGGTCCCAGTGCAAACTTGTTTCCGTTTATTAGTAACACAATACTGGATTTTGTCTCCAGAGGAACATCATTTATCAATTAATCATTCATTTAAAAAATCCAATCAAAAACATAAATAAAAATAAATCTCATTACGAACGGCGACATCTGTACTGGTTTATGAGAATGACGAATTTTCAATATCGGTAGTAAAGTAAAAAAAAAGTAATCAATAGCGATAGTAAAAATACAAAACAGATATGGAACAAGGTGTGCATATTAAATATATATACAATGTCCAAAAAATTATAAATCCGCTAGTCCATCATGGTTGGAATTATGATCGTTACATTGTGAAAAGTGATCACCTAAGCCAGCCATACGATAGGTAGTAAGGCTTGTGGACACCCAAAAAAAAGACTTCCATTCCTACTTTCCCATATAAAAAAACAGCTTCCTTTCTATGAGACGTCTATAATATATCTTTATTATTATTTAAACATTACTTAAATATTATATCGTCATATTCATAGAGCAATGACGGATGTGAAAAAAAATTCCATATCGACTTTTTTGGATCGTTAAAAAGTGAAAAAAGCCATCTAATGGTATATAAAAAGTGTATTTTTTCTCATTAATTTAACCGTCGTTATACAAAGTCGGTATAAAGATGATTCAGATTCGCGATCGTAGAACAGTGCAGCATGTGTAAAAACGTCGTTATATTGCGCTGACTATATTTGAGGTTTGAAAGGTATCAACTTTAAATAACAAACCCAAGTTTCAAAGGAAAATCTTTTGTAGTTATCGAGCTATGACATAGAGTGTATTTATGTAAATAAAACTTCAAACTGCTCTCCTGCAAACTTGAAAAAAATCACATGCGTCGTTATCCCTACGATTATGACGATATGTGTAGTACAAAAGTTCAATAAAAAATATTTAAAATTAAAACGTTGACCCGCGTTGTAACTGCCAAAACATTTAATATGTTAATTTATTTTACACAAATGTAAATTGAATTTATATAGAGTTTCAAACTAATTTGTAAATTAAAAATAAAATCGTTAACGCACCTGTAAAAATAATTATCCAGCTAATTGTATTAATTAATACAATCGCGCGTAATTTGCTTGGATAAACATTAAATAGCTGAAATTTACCTCTGTTTGAAATTCAGTACACGCCAGAGTATTTGTTCAACGTTGTCCGTACGTTAATAATACGTACGAGGCCCGTATTTTCTAATGTGAACGTCATGTACCTGTGCTCTACCGGTGACGTCATGGCCGGACTGTGACTTTCTGGAGCCCACGTGTGGATTTTAAAAGACTCCATAAATTTTAAAGTGTGCGTGTCCATTGTAACTACCAATTTTTTTTTAAACCGCATTATTTATCCCTATGCAGTAGCGTGGAGCTTGATTTATCACTTCTAATTAATTTTAAAAAAGTAACCCATAAAAACAAAGTTTTTACAATACTTCCTTTCTCATTTTAGGGGTTTTGTGTCTACCATATGCGTCTGAATCTCCATACAACTTGTATGAAAAAACCATTAAAAATTTGAAAAATCCAAAATTATACTATAATTATTATTATTTTTTAACGAAAATTTTATAGATCTTCTTGATCGTCGCCACGAGTCTGTTTGCAAAGTTTCAGCTCGATTGGATCACGGGAAAAGGGTTAAAAATCGATCCAAAGTTTTTTCGACGGCAAGCAATCAAGCAGACGCCACGAGTTAATAATATAAATGGAGTAAAACACAACCTATTTTCTGTACATCGTATTTTTGAAGTTATCCACTTTAAGCCGCCCTAAGAAGAAAATTTTAGGATGAACGACAACAAAATGCGCGCATCATGCAAATAAATATTTCCACACCAAGAAGTCACGACTCAACAATCAATAGCTAAGATGGTAGTTTTACAAGTGACATTTAACCAATAGCAATTCTTACAAGCGACCGAATCAATTTGTTTGAAAAAGGTGTTATGAAAATTGCATATGCTCTGGGCGCTGCAATTATTGTTTTTTCTTATGATGTATTTTTAATAACATAAATTGTGATCAAATTCATAATTTGTAATTAAGGTGGTTGAATTATATACTCAATATTTCGCTTTCTCTTTTTTATACAAGAATTTTTTTATCCGTTAATAGAGAACTGTCATTGATAGAAATTCTATTTTATTTTGTAAAACTTAACTTTGAACATAGCTTTGTACTAGTGCGAGGATTAAAACGTGAATTTTTCATTTATCCCAAAAATGTATAACTTCTAACGCGCGTACATGGTAACGCGCACAGCGAAGAGTGACTCACCGCATACCAAAGGCCGTTTTATGAACAACGGCTCCCATATTGGCCCTACACTTTCACCACCCAGTTCAACGATAACAGCGGTCATCCTCTCTACGTCGCCGATGCTGTGTAAGCGGTGCGGAGAGGCGATCAAACAAAACCTCTTCGCTGTCTCTGAGGTACAAGGGTGAGGAAATTATTATTCATTAGATGAAAATACAACAAAAGCGAAATGCAAAATAAAAACAAGAAATACATGAAACGCAGTGATATACGATAAACATGTAATGTAAAAAAACAGAAAAGAGCACACAAGGTGAAAGTAAATCAAAACTAAAGAAATAAAATTGTCCATGGTAGGTATAGTAAAACAAAAGAGAATAGGTACATAAGTTAAAAGTTAATCAAAAACAAAAAAATGTACATGATATCTAAAGTATGATTACATGATGTGACAGCCAGTGGAATACATATAATAGTTTCATGAAATGTAAACAGAATAAAAATTAAATACAGTGTATAAAAAGGAAGAAAAATATATGATGTGTGTGGAATATATGAATGACTATTGAAAAAATACATAGGTGATAACTCAAAAAGAAAGTGGAAAGCATTGGACTAAAATTACTTGTGATAGATACATAGCCAAGTAATATAAAATAATAGTACAAAGTTGGTGAATGGAATACAATGTTTGTTGCAAAATAAGTAGAAATCAATAAAAGAAGAATGAGTAACAGTTAAGATGAGTTGAATATGATGACAACGAAAAAGAAAAGGTAAGTAAAATATTATGTAGTTAAAGCGAAATAAATGAAATGAGAAATAAAGGCAAAAATTGCACCGTAGAAACATCGAGTACAGTACAATCAACACACTGAGGGAAAAAAAGAAAAGAAAAAACTAACCCATAAAAACCAAGTTTTTATTATAAACTCATTTTCGCGCCTTCTCCCTGCGTCGGGTTCCTTTCTCATTAGTATGGTTTCCAATTTGAAAAAAACCGTTAAAATTTCGAAAAATCCGAAATTATACTATAATTAAATTTTTTAAACGAAAATTTGTTAGATCATTTTTATCGTCACCATGCCTGCAAGGTTTCAGATCGATTGGATCACGGGAAAAGCGTTTAAAATCGATGAAAAGTTTTTTCGGCAGATAAGCAGACTCTACGATTTAAAAGAAAGGGAGTAAAAATACAAACATACAAGGATCGCCAGTCTTAAAAACCACTGCCGGCAGATAACAACTATGATAGTAAATCAAACTAATAATGCTCCAGTTAAAAGCAAACAAAATCAGATAAATAGCTGGTAAAAAGAAGCGGCTGTTTATACACATAATAAAAAGTCATTATCAACAGTATGCAGCTAAAGTAACAGTAAGCATAAGTACATGCACAGGATTTTTTAACGCCGAACGGTTCCGATATCAATGTATTTGCATCAAAACGGACACCCTATTTTCATACCAAGGATTCTTGGTTTGATAATCACAATACACTTTTGTGATTTTTCAAGCATGTGTCGTAAAATAAATTATCAGATACAATTCAGATTCTTCTGTCTATTTCAATTTTTTGTCCCCCTTTGTTTGAGAATTTCACTTGAAACCACAGAAACCCACATGAGGGTTTCTGAACACTTCTAATGATTTTGGAATGCTTCTGAAAGCTCTGGAAGTAGGCCGAATACGCGAGCGTATATAAGAAGGTTGGAGAAATTGAGCATCTTGTAAATTCTGACAAGATCGCTCAAGAGTGTCGGTGGAGTCGCATCACAGCGTTATCAGGAGAGTGACTATCAAAGTTTGGTAATTCGTATATTTCAATGGACTTTCTTCCAATCTAAGCATATTTATATACGATTCTGTAGATAGGATTGTTTTATGATCAAATCTCTTAGAATGATGTCTAAGATTTCTTTTGGATGCGCGTTCGGCATCTAGCGAAACGTCGTAAATCGAATCACAATACATCCATGCACCTTGTATTAAATATATGTTGGTTCAATCCGTTGATATTTCTTACGACCATTATATAAACCTTTGATATTTTATATTATTTTTTAAATCCAAAAATATTAAGTAACAAATCTCCGAGTCCCAATTTACGTGTGCCCTCAACTGTAGTTGAGTAAGTACATAATCGTCTATGCAAAAGTCCAGCACTGCGCTAAGGGTTTCTACGTGAAGTATGTCTTATAATGAGGCTGAATTAGCCCACTATGTCGTATGAATATTCCAAGGACTAATTTCACTGCGCTGTCAGAATGCCGTGTCCAGTGAAAAAATTCAAAAGAAATTTCACATCTCCAGCAAGAAATATATTTTTTTTTTACACTTTTGCAAGGCAATGAATGGTGTTGGCGTCGAATTAAGTTTTTGGATTACACTTCTCTGCTCCTTTGCATATTTAAACTTTATTTTAAGAACACAATTTCACTTCTGCCGTAAAGGAATATTAAAGCAACAAAAATATGTGCGGTGTTTATGCTTAACTACAATATAAAATTTTCATTTATTTATGTGCATTTATTATTTTTTTATTGTGAATATTAAATTAAAATAAATTTTACCATTACAATAAAATAATTATGAAATTTTAAAGATTGTAAAAGTCTTAAGATTTAAAAAAAAAAGTTTTTTCTAGGCTTTATCTTGGATCCGAAACAAGGGGAGAGATAAAATAGGCACACTTACACAAACACACTAACACAATATAACCTCATATATATATGATAAATTTTCTATTATGTTACTTTAAACACTTTATTATCTATTTACTATGTTTTGACTACAAAATATTGTAAACTATGCCTGTCTCAACACAGATATCAATAAGATCTCAACTTAGGCACAGTCCAAACAAAATTTGATACTTAAAATTAAATATAAATAATAAAAAAAAAAAATTATTATTTAAAAAATCCATCTTATATTTCAATATTATCTTACTTTTACAAGAAATAACCTTGATGCAAAAACTATTCAAGCGATGTGGTGCATTTTCTTAAATATTTTAACTTTTATTGTACACATACATTATATATGAAAGCTAGGCGGAACAAGTAAGGAAAATATGATGAATGTATGAAAACACTATTAGACAGTTCCTTCATGTAGTGTTGGGTCTCCACTGTTACATATCACCCAATTCATTAGGTTAGCCTTCGAAATCCAAACAGCTCATTTGGAAACTATCTTCATATAATGAAGATGCCTTACCGCAGTTTACTCTCGCCTTAACTGTGACCTTTCTAGTATTCTGATGAGGATCTGAATTACGGGTGACCTTAAATGTATTCACATCAGCCTTCAAAGCTTGTCCGTTAAGTGGATCACTCGACAAAGAGAAACCTCTTGATTGGAACATCGAATACTACTACTGTCGGATTAAATCGGTCATAGACATCGCCTAGGGAGTATCTGCGAAGTACCTTCCTTTTCGCAGTTAATTGTGTTTTTTTTTGTTTTGTTATTTGTTTATTTTTCTTTTTAAGAGAGTGAGATTAAGTGCGCGTTCAGACACAGCGGGAACCGCGCGGTTTCAGAATCGCGTGGGATCCACCTCGGGTCTTATTTATGTAGGTATTTATGTAATCGTTCAGACGTAACCGCGCGGTTCCCATGCGATTCCCGCGCGGTTCCCACGCGATTCCCGTATGTACGTGCACTTAGCTGCCGTTTGCTGTCCTTTCAGTACTATTTTATTTTTGTTATTATCGTTAGTGTCCTTCGTTTTCGAAATCACTTACTTTGTGGTACCATTTTATAAATAAAATAATTAAAGCTAGACATCCATTTTTCAAATGTCAAATGACGATGTATGGTGTCATTGCATCGTGATCTTTGAAGACGAGAACGAGACGTAAACAAACCTAATATCAGATAAAAATTGCACTAGCACGTATATTTACGTATTCCTTGCAAGAAAGGGAGACTGCGAGGAAAAGAGACAACCATACGGAGTGCCAACGTTAAAATACGGAAACACCCGCGAGCAGCTTGTGCTCGCGTATTTTTGGTCCGAATTCTGAATATTTTTAGTCTAGAATTTAAAAAAAAACGTATTTATATTTTTTCCAATACTACATATTTTAAAATAAAAATTATTCTAACATCACCTATTCTAACATCATCATCTGAGTAGCTTGTTGGTCTTGTGGTTAGGATACTCGTCTCGTGATCCAAAGGTCGCGGGTTCGAACCTCACTCCAGACCAGCAAGTTAGTCCTATTTTTATAGCACAAGCGTTTAGCTTAGTTTGAAAATAATAAGAATATTGGTGTGACACGTACTCCGTGTTCACATCTCTATTTTTTTATAATTTAAAATATTTGAATCACTGTATTTTAATTTTAAAATTATGTTGCGTCAGCACATTTAGGTATTATTTTGACTATTTTGTTTATTTAACTGAATTTTAATTATTTTTGATCCAGAATTAAAAAAAAAATAGTACAATAATATGGATTGAATTAAAAAATTTAACAACTAGTTTTCTTTCATTTAAAAATTATGTCGTACAGTGAGTGATCTTTAACATGTCTTACAAATCACAGGCAGAATCCACGAAGTCCGCGAGGTCTCCAAGGTCATCAAATCGAATGGTAAGGAACTGACGTTGGTAGGCAAAAAAAGTGAATTCAAATAAAACTAGTTGAAAAACCTTTTAAAATGCGATGAATCAATTGTTTTCGATAGTTTAATATAAAAATACTTTTAACTGATATAAAATTTGGCATAAATAACGTTTTATACTGAATTTTTATCAAAAAAATAAGCGGCGCGGGCAGGCATCCGGCCTTCGCCACGGCCCGCGGCGTTATAAATTATAACAACGTCAGTTGTCGGCATATTTCATACTTTGGATTTTTATATTTAAATATTAATTAAAGTTTTTTTATAAAAAAAAACAAACTTTTAAATAACGCGTAAGGTCTCAAAGTATTGGAGTAAATATAATATATTGTTTAAAATAAACTCTTTGTATGAAAATAGATAACTTTATTAATATTGAACATTCTTTCATAATTTAAATACAAAATCATGAACGTTATAAGTTTTATACATATTAAAAAAACATATTCTGCTCATATATACGCGCACATACATTCAGTAAAAATTAATCTCTACTAAGACACTAAAATCGAATTTTCTAGCGGCGGCCAGTCGATTAATGCTTATATTTTCTTTATAATAATAAATAATGTACAGTTTATTGCTTTTATACAGGAACAAAGATTCTATCTAAGTAGTCGTCTTAAAACGATTGCAGTCTAACATAAAAATTCTGATATATATGAATAATAAAACCCACATTTTAGTAAAAAAATGCCGAAATATGCATTTGCAGTGAATGTCCAGCCTTAACATTTTGTTTTTACATTTATTAATCCCAATTATTAATAATGTCCGTCCATCCGTCCATTCGTCGTAACTTCGTGTAATATCCGTAACTTCTTTATAGTAGATATATATTTTTTCATTACTTTTTTTTAAATTGAGTAAGTTCTTTATAGTATTTTTTTTTTAAATAAATTTATATACTTATTCCTTACATGTCACTGTCATTTTTGACGGGTAACGGCAAGTTTTATTACAAAAATTTAACATGATCCGGAACAATGATCCTACCATCAGGAAATATAATGTACTAAAGTTTATTTTCCAATATATTTCAACCACTCCCAATTTTAAATCCCTTCCACCACAACCAATCTGTCTATACTTGATACTTAACTTTAGTACATTTATTGTCTTGAAGACGGGGGCATCTCTACCAAAACATGTTAAATTTTTAACAATAAAAATTAAGTGTCGTTGTTTATTTAATTCCGTTTTATGTTTTATTTTCAAATTTCTATGGTGTAGTAGACCTTAATTTAAATGCTAAAAAGAAAATAATTAAAACTTTTGTACCAACATATTTCTACCAGAATTTTTATGTATGATTTTTCTTTTACGTGAACTAAAGCGATTAATTTTTATTGAAATCCTATTTTTTTAAATAATATATATGTCGTCGTAAAATTTACTACCGTTCTTTTATAAGATTGCTAGCGTGAGATCGAAATCAAGCACATGGATAATTTATGTAATGTATGTTTGGACGTAGATTCCCTTGGCAGAAATAAGGGAACCCATGTCACGTCAGATTACCTATACAATAATCCGAAGGGATAATGTACGACATACTTTTTATTATGGCCATTTTTTTATATTTCATATTAAAAAAGTGTTATTTTTATTTCCATTTAAATTATTACTTGAAAACCGCGGGAACCAAAAAAGGACTTAAGAAAGAATTAAGGTTATTATTACGGTCAACGGGAACCAAAAAAGGACTTAAGAAAGAATTAAGGTTATTATTACGGTCGTTGGACATATTTACGTGCTCAATAAAATAGACATT
This sequence comes from Agrypnia vestita, assembly GCA_016648135.1. Lineage (NCBI taxonomy): Eukaryota > Metazoa > Arthropoda > Insecta > Trichoptera > Phryganeidae > Agrypnia > Agrypnia vestita. Next base: position 11,232 of record JADDOH010011965.1, read on the forward strand.
TTATACGAACCGTGTATTTCACTGAGAAGCAAATCTTGACGTTTCGATGAAGTCTTATTCAGCGTTATCAGAAAAAAAAATTAGTTTGGCCTCCACCCCCACGGTGATAGGATGCTCTCGTGATGACGCTGGATAAGAATTCAGCGTCATTAGGAGATGACGCTGAAGTCTTATCTTACTATACGGGGACAGTTTTTTTGTGGAAGAAGGTTTTTTTTGTGGATCAAGAAGGTTAAAAGTGTCCGAACGAGTGTGGTGCACAAAGAGAGAGAAAAATAAACGTCGACCTCCACCATGGACGACAGGATCCAGGATCAAGCTCGAGAGATAAAGTTGCGTCTTTTCTGAACATCAGTCATGGTTCTGACTATCCACGAAGAGCTTGGCTTCCGTAAAGTATTTACGGATTTCCATAGATTCAGACGTGCATGAAGCGATGCAACCAACCAAAAACCTTCCTCTTGGAAAGAATATGCAAGCTTGTGGACCGCTGAACAATGTGCATTAACAAGGGAGGTCACTGTGTAGAAAAAAGATGTAGGTACCACGTTGAACCTGTTTCTTTGGTTTAAATATTTAAAAATTGTAGAACGATATTTGTGCGTAATTTTTGGGTTGCCCTCGTAGTTAAGATTGGCTTATTTCAAAGTAGTGATTGTACCCTAACAATATTGTAACATTTAAAAAGTAACCCATAAAAACCAAGTTTTTATTATACTCCCTTTCTTTGTAAAATATAACAACAATTAAAGACGAATTAAAACATATAACATAACACCAAACTTACAGTAATTTAATATATTTCTAAAATGTCAGATGTTTTGAGCTTTGATAAGACACATCATGTTTTGAAGATTAAATTCCAAAAACATTTGTCAGTCAATTTAGATATCCGAAATTCGTAGTGAAGTACCTATTATGTATACCGACGGAGTAATTCAAATTTAGAAAATATTCCGCGACGTTATCGGGCCGCCGTAATCAAACTTTTCTAATGATTCCAATTTGAAAAAACCAAAAAAATTTCAAAAATTCGAAATTATACTATAATTATTATTTTTTTTAAATGAAAATTTGATAGATCTTTTTGATCGTCACCACGAGTCTACTTGTCAAGTTTCAGCTCGATAGAATCACGGGAAAAGGGTCAAAAATTGATCCAAAGTTTTTGTTGACGGCAAGCAAGCAGACGCCACGAGTTAATATAAAGGGAGTAACAATTCAAATTTACCACAAATATCACAAAAATACCTGAACTATTAATTTGAAGCATTACTAAATTTCGGAAATTGACTACAAACTTATATCGTGTACAAAACCAAGTAAACATTTATTGAATATCATGGATTTTGCCTAACGGATTCTACTAATGTTTATTTTTAAAGTAAACATGCTAATAAAATTAATAGAATTGTATTTTTAAATCATTATTCAAATAACATTTTTAATTATTTTTATCCTCATTTTGAAATATGTTTATAAAGTAAAAACGACGCCGTTGACAACATTTCTTTTTTACTTTCAGCAAGTTTTTTCTCAAGGAGGGATCATTTAATCAAGGCTCAAATACGGATCCGCTTTATGGTGTTAGGACTACAACCGCCTTCGGGGATTCCCATGGTAAGCCAATGAGAAAAATCAACCAATCTTCACCGCATTTCCAGGTAAAATTCTATTTGTAAAAGACACGCCCAGGGAGAGATGTCGGATAATTCAATTCTGAGACGTAACTTCATTTCATCTTATTTACCTAAAAAAATTCAGAATAGAAATGCTGGTTACAGTTGAGAGAGATGTAAAAATAAAACAATTTTGTTTTATTTATAGATTTGGTTAGAGTCAATGTATTGGTGATAGGTTTTGATGTATCATAATACATAATTATCTCAAAAAACTTAAAAAATAACTCTACCAGATGGTGCAAATTATGAAGAGGTATTTAAATTTGTTATTAAATTCTTATATGTATGTTAATTATAAATATCATAATATCGACGTGTTTTTCATCGGCAGCCAGGCATTTAAGGTGTGTTTCTGACGAGAAAATAGATACCCCCTGAGAGCGAGTTAAAAATTTAATTTCCTTTTTTATTTCCACATAACCATTTTATAACAAAAATTTTAAAAAATGTATATAACATATCATAAAAGTGCAAATTAACATTAGATTATGAAAATATACATTTGTTTCTCCTCTATAAAAGTTGAGGAATCGTGTTTCTATCACTTTATTAGAATAAGAAAATAATCCACAGACTCAAAAAATACAAAGATAAGAACATACGTAAATTTTTTGGTACGCGACCTGGTTCCAATAGGTTCGACTTGTTTAAAATAATTACTTTGAATTTGTAAATTTTTAAATAATTACAAAAAGGTCAAACCCAATACTCTAAGAAGATATAGTGTCTTTGTTTACGCCGTCAATTATTATACTTCGATAGCTGTATGTGGTTTTTGATCTTTTCTTTATTGATTTAAAATTTAGTTCGATCCAAGTAGAAAATCTACGACTTACCTTTGTTCAAATGGTGGGCCACGTATCTCCGTGTAATAATCTTCCGTCCGCCGTATTCCTTGTCCTTTTTGTTACTTTGATGTTACAGAGATGCTTTGGTAGTCGACCATTTTCCGAGATGTCAAATTACAAACTCTGCCGCTCCGATTGTAGTTTCGCACACCGTTGCTAGGGGCATAGTTTACTACTCGTTCAAACAATAAAGAAAATGTGCGTATGTGTAATGCATGTGTAATGTACTAAACGCCTAAACTTTCTTACGCTACACGCTACAAGAAAGGGATTTTACCAGTTCGGATCAAAATTTAAAAAAATACGTGCATTGTAAAACATACATTTTGTTTACTAGAGAATTTAACTATGAAAGAATACATACATTAGTCTAAATGTGTCTTAGACATACTAATGCGAAAGGGGCCATTCTTCACCGTGTGACCCAATCTCGTCCCCTCATTTCTGTGGTGTACACTTGTCAACATGTGCTATCCTGTGTGTAGTTGTCTGGTCACCAATTAATCGCACAAAGCGGCTGACACAGCAACAAATGGAGATAGCCGATTGCTTTTTCATAGTACTATTGTTGTTTCCAATAAAGTTAAAGAAAACCTGTATTTTGAACCAAAATTTAAATATTATTTGAATAATGGTTTGCTCCAGTTCATTTCCATATAATTACCAGCTTCAATGTTCCCGAGCGTTCAATAATCCGGGAATAATTTTTCAGGATAATGGGAATTTCCATTAATCCACCAGAAATGAATTTCGAATAATTCTGGATCAAAAATATTCTCCTTCGGCACTCGGAACTCGATCCGCTCTGGAGATAAAGTGGGAGACTGTGTAAACAATGACCGACGATTCCGGAAATGCCGGAAGTATGATTTCTTTATAAGTCTTTTATTTTTTAAAACGTAAAGGGCTATCTCCACGGGATGATACTTAATAAGATAAGTCTCAGTGTTTTAGATGAGATAAATAAATGTACACGTTGCGAGATTTATATAAATTCAGAGGTCGACTAAAGACCTGTACAAAGAGACTTCAAACCCACGTGCACAATGTTCAATTTCATTCGAGACAGACATTCTGGACTTCTTTGGTTTGAATCTGTCTACGTAGATTCAAACAATCTCTGATTACAATATAGTCAAGAGTCAAGATCATGTCTCCATCTTGTTACTACATTTTGTTTGTCCTTGCTTTTGTTTTAAATTACTATAACCTTTATTCTGATATATTGTATGTTGTTCGTGCAATGGATTGTATTTTATTGGACCGTGTTTGTTTATACACGATTATTTGAAAAACATTAATAACCTTACAGGACTATATTCCTGTTTATTATGAGTCGAAAGTGTGCAAGCAACCACGACCTAATATCAACAGTTATGGAGATATGCGCCATCAAATTTCGTATTTTTTTCAATATTTCTGACTTATTTTTTGCAAAACGCTGGTATACAATTACAGTTACTTATATGAAAAATTCATTTCTTTTAATACAAGGTAAATAAAATAAGAAAATCCTTCCAATTCCAATTGAAAAATATTAAATTTGGATTTTCCGCAAGGTTTTTATCATTTCATTTAAATTGTTTTGAAACGAATGAATTTTTCGTAATTGATTTAAGTTACTGTAATGATATTTCGAATGTTAAAAAATAGTCCAAAATATTGTAAAAAAAACTTTGAAATTGCGTAATTCCATTTAAGGTCATTCTTGCTTGAACATTTTCAACACATAATCAAAGCAGGAATGTAGTCCTGTGAAGTTATTAATGTTTTCCAAATAGCCCTGTATATAAAATAATGAGATCAAGATTCAATTTGTGTGCAAAAATGTAGATGCAAATAAATGCAAAAATTTAATCTGAAAAGTTAGACAAGTAGAAAGCCCTAAATTACAAACATTAATTTCGTTTTTACTGTTTCTAGGGAGCAACCATATGAACATTTTCACCCCACTGGCTAACCGATATATATATATTTTTTAATTATACCTACGATTCAAAGTAACTTAACTTAAGAATATTCCAGTAATTCCGAAATTAAGTGAATAGAATATAGTCGGTACACACGTAAAAGGAAATACAAAATAATATTTAAAATAAAATGCGTAAAATATAAAGTTAAAATATTCAGAAAGTCATTTTACGATTTCCTATTTCAAAACCACGTACTTGAAAGTCAAGTGATTAAGACACAACACTTGTATTGGTGGTCTGCCACCAAGTTAATCCGTTTTTTATAGCACAGGCGATTAGTTTAGTTAAAAATAATTAGAGATTAAATGTGACACTTATTTCGTTAGGTTAAATTATAGTTACATAACAAGAGGAGGCGACTACATAAGACTTCGGAAGAAAAATAAAAACACCTCACAAAATTGTCTGATGTACAAAGGTTTAAAAATGTTCGATAGCCTGCCAAAAGGAATTTAAAACAAAGTTAATATAAGGGGGTTTAAACAGGAGTGCAAAATTTTTATTATAAAAACTTTTTAATGAATGAATGGAATGAAATTCGTAAATCATATATTAGCACACACATATTAAAATAAAAAATATCTATTAAATATACGCGATGAGCATTTATAATAGATATGACGACAACTTGCTTTTTAAATATTTTATGCATAAATAGTTAATGTTCTGTAAAATGTTATATGAAATAATCGACCGTATTCTGAAAATATAAATCATTGCTATTTTGGTAGCTTAACAGCTATTGTTCGACATTGTAATGCCGTAAAATTTTGACGTCATTAAGTTTGACAGGTTAGGAATTAATGAATTCAACCAATTAGAAAGCTCTAAAGCTTAAAAAAAATATCAGAAAGAGAGGGCGACCGTGGAAGACGTGGCACGACCAGATTAACCAGATAATGGAAGATGGTCCCGATAGAAGCCTCAACAAACGTTGAGCTTGCATGCGAAGATGTATGAATGTGGATGAGGTGAGACTTGTATAACAGGACAGAAGAGTGTAGCGCTCTACCTTTTCTGCTTGTCCCCACGGGGAAAAGGCGTGATGGTAAAAAAGTAAGATAGTATGTTAACTTAAGGTTTGTTAACGTTTTAGATTGGTTGAATTTATCAATTCCAAAACCTGTCAAACTTAATAATGTCAAAGCGTTGCAATGTTATAAAATAACTGTCAAGCAGGGTCGTGCAGTGATAACATTGACATTCATGTAATCATATAATTTGAAAAAAAAAAAGAATTTAAAGGTTTATCTCGTAATATTCCAGTCACAATTATTATCATTTTATTCATATTTTAATATAACATAAAATTCTGTCAAAAATATTTTATTTCGATTTTTTTTCCAAAATATGTCTGCGTAAAAGTCACGCTTCAATGTATACACTGCATATGACTGCTGTCAAGATACCGAAATATCTATTATTGATATTTTAAAACTGCGAAATTCTTTTTTTTTAAATAAAATAAAACAAATATGTTAGGTAGCACAAAAGATTTTACGTAAATAATGTCAAGCTTTCATGAAATTTGCCTACAAATTCATTATTCTCAATACCCAGTATATGTAGTCGGTGCAGTGGTTGGTTAATGTTGTAGTTTGCTTTTTTGTTTTTGCAGTGCAAAACCTAGTGAATGCGTGAAGTGACATTTTACGTATGTACAATGAGCATGAAGTAAGATACGATAAGGCAAATGTCAGAAACGCGGTGGGTATTACGAAAACCGAGAAAAATGAAAGTATAATCGGTATTTTGCAGATTTTTTCATTATTAAAATTTCTTAAAAATTTCCTATGTAGAAACGGGGCATAATGCTAAATCCACCCTGGAGTAATAGGTATTCTATGAATGAGCTTAGGGAAATCTGAATTAACTGGCACTTGGAACCCTTCGGTATTATAAGAACGTTAAGTTAGTAGACGCTCTTTCATACATTTTCATTTTCAACACGATTCATAGAAATTTCTTTATTGTAAGCCAAGTAAGACGATTGAAGTGTGAGTGAAAAGTAACGCTCCGACACATTATATAATAATATATAAAAATATATATCAAAGATTTTATAATTCAAAAAAGCCTTTATGTTTATTTTTATTACATTTTCGGTTTATTATTTTAAAACGTGTATTTTAGGTTTGTATGAAATTCTTGTACCTTATATAGCACTGTAAAAGCCCACTAGGGCGTTTATAATAATAAATGATAAATAAATATCTGCGACATACATCAGAATTATGTATTTCTTATCAATTTGTATCTAAAAAATTATTTTTATAACGTTCCCTTTGATGTTGTCGTGTTTGCCGTGTGAATTGTATTTGGGTCGCAAATAAAATAAATTCTTCAAGTTTTTAATTTATCGGAATTACAGAGGTCGGATTTTTTACTCACAATAGTGGAATCATTCTCGGAAGAGAGAAAGAGAATAAATTATCTAGTCAGTGTCCACCGATAATATTTGGGGTTAGATTTACGATAGATTTTGTTCACCCCTGGGATGAAAGCATGGTTTTTATGCTCGACAATTCGGTGCTTATAGTTTTTGATGGATAGATTTTTCCTGTACATTGCTCATGATAAAACAATACCTCGTTTATGAGGCGAGTGTTGAAGGCAATAGGAATAGAGGGCGTCCGAGAAAAACCTGGCATTATCAGATACTACAAATATTTGAAGATGGCCCTGTTAAAAGCCTCAACAATCGTAGATCTGGTATGAGAAGATGTATGAATGTAGCCGAAGTGTGTACGAATGGTGTACCAAGATTTTTTTATATATATATATATATTTTTTTTAAATTTATTTTTTTATTTTTTTATTTTTTATTTTCATTTATTGGTTTTCTTACAGCCATATAATTAATCAATCTTGAAAAAAAAACAATAATTGATGTACAGAGTTTTGGGCCAATTACAAGAAAACACATATATACAATCGATAAAAAATAAGAAAAAACATGTCCAATAGTGAGTTTGTGTGAGTGTGTGTATTTGTGTGTTTATTTATTTTGTTTTGGGAAAAGTTTTGGGAAAAAGATAGAATAATATGGCGTTTTTTCCTCTCTGCCTACCCCTGTGGTGAAACCGTGCAATAGTTAGTTAGTTAGCTTATCACACGTTTGTCAAAATCATGTTTTTTTTGTGTATTTGTTTATAAAATATGTGGATATGTAATCTGGCAAAAGCTTGTATCTTAAAAACAATTACTTGTGTCTTTTTTTCCATTAAAACAATTCGTCGTATTCTATTTATTATAAAGAATGTAGGTACTCCCCTGTAAAATCTATATTAATTGATTTACGAGGTATTGTTTTATCATGAGCGATATTTTTCTGATCGGTTAATTTTATTTATTTTCCTTATTATTTGGTGGCCCTTGCCACACGACAAACGAGAGAAATTTTAACAAGATATATTTTTTTCACTAAGTACTTAATAAATGATAATTTACATCGTGCTTCCAAAAGGTTTGATGATAATGCGGTTAACTTATCAAATTATCTTATGTTGAATATCACAACCGAGCGGTAACATCGAACAACAGTCCCCCAAGGGGTGGGGAGGGGATCGCGGGGGTAATTTCGCAAGATTTATGGTATCAAAGTACTATCTGGGGTATTGCACGCCTGTTATTTTAAGTCGATAGCTATCGGATGGACTTAGTGTAACAAATCTGTCAGTTAGGGTACTGTGAAAGATTAAAGCATCACCTGCCATCTATTATTAATTGTAACAATTTTTTAAATAATAAAATCAAACTAGATATTTTGATAAAAAGTAATTTATATTTTATTTAAGCTTTTTTATTTGATTAAGGATAAATTATAGACGTCTCGCAGAGACGGAGCTATTTATATACGAGAAAAGCGCATGGAAGTCTCTTACACGATGGCTCACGGCTTACAACCTGTATGAGCTGGCTTGAGTGATCATTCTACCCAATGAAACGTTCACCAATTCTATAGTAAGAACATCCACACATTATGAAAATTTTGAAAGTTACATATAAAGTTCGAATCTATAATATTTCATATATTGTATTGGCCTCTGCTAGAGACATCTGTTGTTATTTTTTCTGATTTCCAAGTTTACTGTATTTTAATTTTCAAATTGGAGTTTTTTTAGCAATATTCCTTCTCAACGTATATATATGATATTCTTTCGAATTATTACATATCTACTAGAATATGTTAAATAAGTTAATTTTTTTTTATTTCTATCATTATACAGATTATAAATTGAAACCTTAATACAACAACTGACTATTTCTAGCAAAAGGTGTCCGTTAAGGTCATAATTTTATTTAACACACATAAATTTATTTATTTATTTTTTAATACTCACAGTGTAACATTACACTTAAAATCAACAAAATATTGTATTTTGGACATTTACACGCACCTAATTTTATATATAATAATATAGATAAGAAACCATTTCTAGTGTTAAATTGGGGGCATTATCAACGGTGCCACTCATAAAACTAACAATCCACATTGCGAGTACATAAGGTTAGCAACCTTACACACACTGTGTGTAATTATTAAAAAACAAAAGTTTTACTGCTGTTGATTTTATTTGATTTGAAAAGGGTCCTTAAGTCTGGTTTAAATCTCGACTTTTAATTCACCTGAGAGGGAACTGTAAAATTTAATCCTTCAATATGTGTGGGGATATAAGTGATGCTGGGGTGTGCTGTTCCTGAACGTGGTTGGTCCAGACGATCTTAATCCATCACTTAAGCAGCTTCTTAGCGACACATTGCTGCTAAAGTACATTTTGTGGAGGAGAGCAAATTTTTGAGAATTTTCATTAATATTAATAATGAAAATTTGAAAAAATTCTGTTTGAGATATTTAAGGTTTCTCAAAAATTACTTTGAAAAGTAGCCTCTGCACCATTTTCATGGGTAATGTAAAAACGTAGGTTTTGGCCAATTAGTTAATTTACCTGGTTCTACTTATAAGGAAATGTAAATATTTTCTTTTATTTTTTTTTCTTTTGAGAAAAAATAATCTGCTCCAATCATCCATATTATCCATAAACTTCTCAAATGTGTGACCTCACCGGGAAACGAACTTGGAACTCATAAAAAGTCAGTGTCCCGTACATAAAATACACGGGCCGCGTTTTGCGTCTTGATGAATATACATTAATATCGGAATAGGTCGACGGTACAAATAATATGATTTACATATATAGTTAGTATGCAAGTTTGTAAAATTAATTTCTATATTTGTATTCCAAACATTATGTATGAAAAATGTCAAAGCAAGAAAATACTTTGTGGCTTGAAAATATATTTAATTTAAAATAAAATAAAATTCTTAGTTTTAAGCCACTTAATTACTGAAAATACACATTTGTTAACTAGTTTCTATTGTTGTCAACCTTCTCTAGGAAAAGTATAATATCATAGTCATAGTATAATAATATAAAATATAGATACAGTATAATAATATAACAAGTATAATATAGATTAGTCTAAAGTTGTCTTTGAGAGTGAGGTTGAGACAAAACGAAACTAGTTGGAAAATGTACATATATACTAAAAAAATGGCTTAAAAATAAATATTATATATTTTTTTAAATTTAATAAGTATGAAAAGTTTAATTTGACTGATTAGTTTTCTGTGCGTAATAGGTCTTCTCGGAATTAATGAAGCTGTATTTCAATGAGACTTCTAATAATGTTTTGAACTATTAAGTTGTTATTAACTGTTAAATGAAATCCGATAAGAACGGCGAGAGAGTTGTTACTTTCACAAAAACTGCTAGATGTTTGTAAGAATTATATGTTATATATAGGAAATAAAAAAAGGAATGCCATTGCCACCAAACTTATAATTTCTAATGAAATCCATAACATAGGTTACACATATTTCAATAAATATGAAATACATTATTGTGAAATCTTTTCTAACAAAAGGTTCGACCATATTTATTTCCAATACTTTCCAAGACTTCATTCATCCCACGAAAAATTTCCTAGAATTCTCGATGAAAGAGTAGGTTCTCTTGCCCTTTTACAAGAAGGATAAAAATAATAAGCGCGGTCCTTTGTTAACCAGGACCGCACTATATTATATCAGCATCGGGTTTTAAGGGTGATCCAAACACAAACAATATTTAAAATATCGTTATATTTTTTTGTCTTTCAGGGATAGACATGTCATTTGTGATATCTCTCAAATAATCACCTTACCATTGGTGAAAATATACTATGATAGGTATAGTATAGTAGAATAGCTGCTTGATTTAGTAGTGCATTGAAATAACGAAAATACACTACAAAAATATATTAATTTATTTAAATATTGTCACGAGTGTCTAAAAACAATGATAACAACGAATCGAAGGCTCTCGAACAGTTCACATGAATCTTGAATCCACCACACTATTCTCGAATGAACCATAATCATTAGAAATATGGACAAACAGGTTGAAAGAAGTTTTAAAAATTGGTATATATATATATGAAAAGAAAAAACAGTAATATTGAAGTAAAATACAAAAACAGAGTAAAGACCATAATGAGTAATGAAACGGCATTAATAACATTGAATTTATACAGTTTAAGGTTTACATTTATATTTTCTACACTACGCGCAGTCGACTGCACGAACGGAATCAACTATTTTCATCTATTATAAATGTGGAGACCTGTAATTGGCCATCTATATTGTATCAATGTTTTCTATGCTTTTTTTTGTGCTGTTGGTCTTCCATAAACATTAAATAAAAAAATAAATAAAAATAAATAAATCTATATCTCCTACTCGTCTCAATATCATGGAGCTAGTTTTGTTCCCGTTACACTGCATACCGGAAAAATATTACTCAATTGTTCAACTAAATTGTATGGTTGGTTGAAAGTAACTAGCAATAGGCAATACACCTGCCACAAAGAAAGAAGAAACAATTTAAATTTATTTATTTATTCGCATAAATATAATAATAAATAAAAAAATTTAAATTGTTTCTTCAAAAAGAGCAAAATGATTTTCTGGTGACATTATTAAAGTAATTAATGAAAATATATTTTGTTTTCACAACTTATTAATTGAAAAAATGAATATTATAAATCACCAGGTCATTTTTATAAATAGTTATCATTTTAATTTGTTTTCTTGTTAGTACTTAATTATTATTATTGTTTATTTTTTTATTGTCTATACTTCAATTTAATTTGTTAGCATTTATTGTACCCTGACAGAAACCATTGGCCCTGAAAAATATTGATATTTTAAATAAATAAGTGATGAAAACAAGTATATTTTCATTAATTTATATAAGTTAAAACTGTTTTCCAAATATAATCAGAAAATCTGCGGTTGGAATTGATATAATATTCTTACTATATTTTTGTTGATATAATATTTGTTTTTGTTGATATAACAATTGATATTATATTTAGCAATATTTTTATAAAAATTCCGAATTTTTTTTATTGTTCTAAATAATGGTTGAGTTTGAATCACCCTATTATATGCGTGAATTTCGTAACAAAGAAATTTTACAGCTCAGCGCTCAAGTTTTCGCTTATTTCATAGTTTTTTTCCCCACGCTTTGTATTATATATTTTTTGCTATTTGCTGTTCATGGATTGTCATTTTTATTATTATATATTTAACAGATGTTACGTCATATTTTTCTGCAGCAGCCTCTTGAGGACTTGGCGTTTTAATATAAATCTATCCTTTTTGCGACTGGAAAGTTTGCAAGAAAAATATATTATCCCATTTTTGTTATATAAATAAACTCGTCTGTATTTGTAGAAATGGACGATTTTTATTTATGAAAATAATATTTTTCGTGTAAAATATTTTGTTTATCATCATATTTGAATAGAGAGTGCATTTGAAAGCTTTTGCCGTACATTTTTCATTAGAAATAGTAAATACTATTTTCCTCAAATAGTTGTGTTAATCTTTTTCGATTAAACTAAATTTAATATATGAAAATGGTATAAAATTAAAAAAGTTTTATTTTATTTTATGCACGCCCTTATATGCTTAAACATATTTAAGATTTTAATTTTAAATATGTCCCAGGTATATAAAAATAAATAAAAATACATCTGGTGAACACAAGTTTTATGATAGCAAAAATAAGATATTATATAT
>JADDOH010011966.1:0-20035 GCA_016648135.1 Agrypnia vestita
GTTTTCGAATCATGTTGCGTGCGGAAAGGATCCAGAAGTTTTGTCTCAGCAAGGCTAATAATAGACTTGCTCCAGCGTGTAGATTTTTAGTATGATAATAATCAGCAATTAAGTGAACAATGTGGTCTTTTGCAGGCAAAACGATTGGATGCTTTTGTGTAGAACTAAGTTGTGATTGGTTAAGTCGACCACCAACGCGAATGAATTTAACATCATCTAAGTATGCGTTCAACTTGCGTAAAGCTATAGAGTCTGTATTCAGGGAATGATGGCGTTGTATGCATTTAATTATGAAATTCTCTGTTAGTTCTAAATCGTTTGCAGAAATAAAACCGCGTGTTTTCAAGATGCTTGAAAAGCGTAGGATATATACCGAAGCGCGTAAGAATTTTAGATAACTTGACATTCGTTGTGCCAATTTGTATATAGCGTTATCTTGCACATCAATATTAGACGGCACAAGAAGTGACACGGTCTTTGACTCGGGGATCTCCTCGTTTGAGCTTGTAGCAGCAACAGAGAATTGTATAGGCCACTCTTGCATCGGCCGGGTAAGCCATGAGGGACCGTGGTAATAAAAGTTGTTATCAATTAGTTGACTTGGCATAACAGGTCGGGATATTATATCCGCAGGATTTTGAACACCTGGCACGTGGAACCAATGTTCAGCCGATAGGTTCTCATTTATGGCAGCGATTCAATTTGCAACGAATGTTTTAAACTTATAAGGAGCGGCGCGTATCCACGAGAGAGTAACTGTGGAGTCTGTAAATGCCAAGATTTTATTTAACTGAACGCGTTCGCAAATGATATCTCGTACGCATGCTATTAGGTTTGAAAGCAGAAGCGCCGCACAGAGTTCTAACCTTGCAAGAGATACACATTTTGGTGAAGCAACTCTAGTCTTTGCGCATAACAATGTGACTTGTGCTTCATCTTCTTTTTGTTTACTCGAATGTATAGCACTGCGCCATAACACTTCTCACTCGCGTCGGCAAAACCGACGAGTGCTACGTTTGAGTACGACTGCGAAATACCTACGTGACGGGGTATTTTTATCTTTTCGTGTAAATGAAGTTCTGAGTTAAACTGTTGCCACTGACTTTCAATGTAAGCTGGAGCATTTTCGTCCCATTCGAGATTTTGCTTCCAACACTCTTGAACTAATAATTTTAATAACGTGGTAACTGGACCTAACAAAGAAAGAGGGTAGAAGAGTCTAGCAGTTGCGGAGAGAATTATGCGCTTGGTGCATCTATCCGATTGACACACATCGGCGTTAATCTTGAATAGGAATGCGTCATCGGTAGGATTCCATCGGAGACCTACGATTTGTGTATAAGCCTCTTCATCAAATTGAACGAGCTTCGACAATTTGAGATCAGCGGGAATTTTTTCCATTAATTCGGTACTATTTGAGACCCATTTACCTAGGTGGAAACCACCAGATTTGAATAACTGGACTAGATCGCTATGAAGTTGGTAAGCGTTGTCAACCGTATCGACAGAAGAAATGTAGTCACCCATGTAAAAGTATTTTTTGGCTGCCCATGCAGCTGCGGGCCAGCGAGATCGTTCATCTGCTGCTAGTTGCCTTATGACGCGCATTGCCAGATATGGCGAACTCGAAATCCCAAAGCAAACGCGATTAAACTCGTAAGTTTGGATCGGGTCGCTAGGATGGAATCTGAATAATATACGCTGAAATCGGTGATGTTCTGGTTTCAATTTAACTTGGAAATACATCTTCTCGATGTCTGCTGAGAGCGCAATCGGGAAGAGCCTAAGATTTATTAGTAACTCAAAGATGCTAACTTGCAGATTTGACCCAATATATAGCAGATCATTAAGTGATTTAGTCGAACTTGACTTACAGCTAGCGTTTACGACTATTCGCGTGCGGGAAGTTAATTTTTCCGGGCGATAAACAGCATGATGTGGCATATAATAGCATGGACCGGGTGCGAGGTTATCAATTGCATTGATATAACCCTTGTCAATATAATCTTTAATGGTTTCATTGTAATCCTTGCGTAGTTCAGGAATAGAATCTAACCGTTTTTCCAATTGAAGAAAGCGTATTTTAGCAATTGTGTCTGTACGACCAATTTCCGTTGGTTCGCATTTAAATGGTAATGCTACAGTATAACGTCCCGTCGCATCGCGTGTGAACGTTTCGGTGAATATTTGTTCGCAAGCTGCGTCATCAGGACTTAAATGTTTTCTAATCGGTACATTTTCCAATTCCCAAAAGCGTTGCGTTAAATTTTCTAAAGAAGGTTCGTCAACTATTGCGTGTAGGGCGCGTTCAATCGGTTGCACGACACAGTCTGCTTTTCCCATGATGACATAGCCAAACGAGGTTTGTATCCCGACTGCATTTGAGTCGGATGACATCACCTTTTGGTTTCCCAGCAAGAAAGGAAATAGTTCATTGCCTATTAAAAGATCAATATCCGCGGGCGTATGGAATTTTTCGTCAGCTAAGGGTAGGCCGTGCAAATGTTGTAGTTTGTGAATGTTCACATAAGCGTTTGGAACTTTATCCGATATTGTGCTGATTACACGTGCGTTTATTTTGAATCTGCAGTGTGCATCAAAGCGCGAATAGATTGTCAAATCAGCGAGGCCAAATACTGGCTTTTCCGAGTTCCCTATGCCTCTGACTGTTGCTGGAGAATTTAAAATATTCAGGTTTAGACGATCACAACAATTTTTTGTAATAAAATGACTTGTAGAACCACTGTCAACAATGCTCTGATTTTTAATCTTTTGCCGGAATCGTTTAAAGCGTATATTACCGCAGTAGGTAACAGAGTAATCGAATTAGAAGAGCTTGGACGCGTCTGGTTATACGTTACATTGCTATGCATAGAGAGTGGAAAATTGGAAGCGACGGCTGCATTTGCCGTTTGTGATTGTGGGGCGGGTGATGATGTTTGCGCGCGGTTAAGCGACGTATTATCATTAGACGATAAGCGTGTGTTTTCCATCGAAGACTCTATGTGAAGTTTAGTGTGATGCATTCGCTGGCAGATGGCGCATCTATTTTGCGATTTACATTTTTTCACACTATGAAAGCCCAAACAATTAAAACATAAATTATTATTTTTCACGAAATCATTTCTATGATGAGAATTTAAAAGAAGAAACTTATCGCATTTATAAAGTGGATGAGGATTATCGTTTTTACAAAAAGGACACTTAGGAAAGCTGTTATTGACAACGAATGATTGCGCAGAATAATTTTGCCTTTTATTATAATTTTTATTAACTTGCGAAGTAGAAGATTTATTATAATTTGAAGTGTTAGTTTGTAAAGACCCTGCGTTACGAAGCGTGTATATTCTGTTTTGTTCCTTCACAAAGGTAATCAATGACTCAAATGTCGGTATATTTTCATGGCGTTTTGCTTGTTCAAAAAGTGTTACAGTTTCTTTATCCAATTTGGATAACGCGATATGTGTAAACGTAAAGTCAGCTAGATCATCTAATTGAAGTTGTTTCAATGCGGAAAATGCGGAATAGAATTTTTCTAAGAACGTGTCTAATGCGTTTTGCGAGGGAGTTTGACTACCCCTGAAATTTAAAATTTGTTCTAGGTATAACGTGGCGAGAGTACGTTTATCTTGATACTTATTTTTTTAGCGATTTCCAGAGAATCTCATAATTAGCTGCAATAGGCGGACACCTGCACATACCAATGAGGCCTTACCAGTAAGTTTTCCGACAAGGTATTGTACCTTTTCCGCGTTTGACAGATGCGGATTCTTATGAATTAGCGAATTAAAATTTTCGTAAAATAAAACCCATTGGTTTGGATTACCATCGAAACTTTTCAATTCTAATGCCGGAAGCTTGCTATTTATTTTTTCGTAATTATTTATTAGCGGTTTTTGATTTTCTAATTTTGTAAGCCCTACTTGTATCGCTTTTATCTGACAATATAACTCGTCGAACGCGCAGAGATCTTTGAAATCGGGTTCATATGTAGAATCACAGCTTAGTATCGTTATATTTAACTGGTCCGTTACTTCAGTGTATTCTCTTCTAGTATTTTCCAATGACTGTATGCGTATGAGAAATAGATCTCGTTTTATTTCTTCATCTACTTGTTTACTTAAGTCATATAAGGACTGCAACATTGAAAATAAACTTTGTTTTTTAGCTTGTAAAATCCGTATCTTGTTTTTTATTTCACTATCTTTGTTTCGCGTAGCCATTTTGAAAATTCACTGAAGAAATGTGTTGATTGTAATTATTTTTAAAAACTGTAGAATTAATCGAAATTTAAATAAATTAAAATATTATTTTTATAATGTGAAAAGTTGCAATTAGTTGTGACAACCCTGCTTTAGTTTTGAAAAATCTTAAATCTTGATAATTTTTATTAATAATACGCGTTTCTAATAGAAATAAATAACAAATTACTTCGACGTTTGATTTTAAACGTGCTTCGGGTTCGGGTTTTTCCGTCAACCGAGCGGAAATTACCGAGCGTCGTGTGCCTTCGGCAATGTTCGGCGCTCTCCGTGTTTCCGAGCGTGTAATTTGTGTACAATTTTAAGTTTTCAAATGAGTTTGTAGGTAGTATATTTATTTATTATTCACGCAGTTAAATATATGACGAACGGGAATATATTTTTTAATATAATAGTAACTACGCCAAGTGATTTTATAAGCGTTATAAGATAAATAAGCGTTTTTAACGAAATGTTTTGAATTGAACAAAGTCGGCGTATGCGGTTGTTTTTTGAGGCGATCACGATAGATATAAGCGGAATGTCGACGTATGCGTTTGGTATGCGATCGTAATTATGCTAGATACAAGGGAAGCTAGGAAGCGGGTATATCCGGTGGAAGGACCATATGGTTGGGAGATATTGTGATGGGTAATTGGGAACAAGGCAAGCACTCACCTTTCTTCCTTCGATTTTGCGTTTCTCCTCTTGCCTCTTCTATATCTCCAAACTTCTAGCGGCGAGGTGTTTCACGTTAATTTCAATGTAAAACACTCGCGTCAAGAATTAAATCTTTGATTCAATTTGCGGTAGTTCACAGCGGAAAATTATGCGGTCACTTTTCTATTCCGATATTTTTTCTATTGCGATTGCAGCTGTTTTTTCCGTCTTGTGGCGGCTTCGATTTTCAAAAGTGGAGCGGCTCTAGTACTTGCTTGGTTTCGGGAATGGGTAGGGACTGGGAGAGAAGGAATACCTTTTTCCTAGTTCACAAATTAATTTATGGCGCTAACAAACAGTTTGTCAACTTCATTTTTTCTGTGCTTATATTTGTAAGAGTATAGTGATATTAAAGTGAAACTCGCTTAATAAATTCACTTTTAATAAGTTTTCCCGCTAAATAAGTTTAAATTCTGCGGTCCTGAAAAAGTCCCATACAAATCCCGTATTTTTTTTAGGCTTAATACGTTTCCCGCATATGCTCGTTTCTCGCCTAAGTCGTGAAAATATTTATAGCCGAACTCAATTTATTCATACAAATAAATCTTCATAATACGTTTTTCGGAAGACGAAATTTATCCGGCGATTATTACGATAATTTTTTCAAAATCAATCAACGTCGGCGCAAAATAAATTTGTCTAAACGAAACTATTTTCATTTTGGTTGTATTTCTTCGAGGAAACAATTGGAAATATTAATTACGTAATATCTCCTATTGTTTTCTAAGGCCGGCGTCACACTAGGTGTATCTTCCGTCGCGTCTTTGACGCCGCTACTACGCGGATCATCAATCGTTCCGCCGCCGCCGGCGGAACGCTCTTTTCGGCGTCCGTTCGATTCCCCGCCCGGGGAACTTACGTCAACGTAAAATCGGTGACGTCGCGTCTCGTGTTTTTAATTGCGCCATATTTGACAGATTGTCCGCACGTGTGTTCATTCTCCGCGCGGTCCGCCGCGGAATATAGTAGGTACGTGACGGCTAAATTCGGTTGCGGATTTGACGCGACGTCAAAGACGCGACGGAAAAAACGCGTAGTGTCGCGCCGACCTTAATGAGTTACAAAAAACGTATCTAATTTAATTTAGCAATAAAAAATACCACGAATTTTCTTCGCGCCCTGGAAAATATGAAGGTAGTCTGAAATCAAATGTAATTAAAATAAAGAAAATCGTAATTAATCACAAATAAAAATCGTAATTAATCACGAATAAAAATTGTAATTAATCACAAATAAAAATCGTAATTAATCACAAATAAACATTGCTCAAGGCGGTATGTTGAATGTACACCTAAATTATGTAGAAATCATCAAGAGGGATAAATTTTTAAAATTAAGTCAAATAGAATACTATTCACAAATGGTTATTTTTTACAAATGTGCAATCTTTACCAAGCCAGGGAAAGTAGATACAGGTAGCTTTTTGTATTTTTTTTCGTATTCGTGAGGTTTTTGATTTGTCAATTTATACACCGATTTATATTAAAAAATTTTGACAGTGCTAATTTTTTTATAGATTTGGTGGTTTTTATTGTTTTCTGATCCTCAGGTACTATGTATTTACATAGGTAATATTTTACGAATGTATATATTTACCTACTTATTTTTTTTAAATAAAATGTCCTTAAATTACCATATTATATAAACGAAAATTTAATTAAAACACAAAATTTGAACGTGGAAATAATTTATGATAATATTGAAATCACTGTTAATATGTTTTCATGCCTAATAAGTTTTTATTTGCTGGTCCCTTGAAAAACGTCTTAAGAGAGTTTCACTGTATCAATATTGAGTAGCTTACCTTTTAAAAATTGCCTCATGAAAGCTGAATTTTGGAATTTTTCCAAACTTTCACTTGCGATAACTGTTGGGGGACCTGGTAAAAAACTGAAAATTGCACGCATGTGTGTGTTTGCGCATGTGTGTGGGAAGAAACATGTCACCTCGCAAGTTTACCTTAACAGAGTTAGTAAACTGCTCAAAACCAGATTTAGATTGAATCTTCTTCTTTTTCTTCCTTTGAGGATCCACGTCACGATAGTTTAAGCCGACGTGAATCGGGTGAAGTGGGTTTAATGAGGAGGGAGGAGGGGGCGTGTCGTGAATGCCTACAAATATGGATTCGCCAACACAAAGCAAGTGTCGTGTAGTGAATACCGGACACATAGTATTAGGGAGCGTTCGTAAACCACATTGTTCTATTTTGAACACTTTCGAACCCCTATCTTCCCCCATGCAGCCCTTATGCGGCTTTTGCTTTATACCCCCCATCGGGTGGAACATAGTTTTTCCTATTAATTCCAGAAGACACTTTGTACTGTTTTCTCTTACCAAAATTATTGATTATATGCAAACCGTTCTGCGCAGATTTATTGATCGCATACTTACTGTTTAGGCGTTTAATACATACACATTACACATAAACATTTCTTTATTGGTTTGAGATGTTTAACCGAGTAGCAATCTATGGCCCCCTGGCGACAAAGGTGCAAAACACACGGCTGTCAAGTCGAAGCGGCAGATTCGCTTTGTGGACACGGGAGAACCGGTGCGATTCGGGCTATTCTGTGATTCGGATCTTTAATCTAATCGGAAATCTTTCAAACATCAACAAAAACGGTGACAAACAAGACCAGGAATACGGTGTACGAAGATTTAGTACACAGAGACAGGCGGCCTACCAGTCGAATAAAGGTAAGTCGTAAATTTCTACTTGGGATGAACAAAATTTTGAATCAATAAAAAAAAGATCACAACCCACATACAGCTATCGAAGTACATAAATTGACGGCGTAAACACTTACGTAGCTAGATTCTGCCCCTCACCCTCCTCATCGCAGCGTTGTACCTAACACCGCCCCCCCTTCATCAGGTCGCGTGGTTTACGGACGCTCCCCAAACCAAATCTTGCACTCTTATCATTTTTTTTTTCAGTTCTCAAGATTCGATACTGGCCGAGTGGTTCGTTCAGTCGTCCAAGGACATCGCCGCCTTCCGCATCATCGTCCGCAACGCCAGGAACGAAATCTTCTTCACGAAGGACGTCGCCTACACGCAGCGGCAGTACGTGCTCCAGGTCTCTGAGAACGCCAAGCTCCGCCGGGCCATAGACGAGAAGGCCTCTGACCTGGAGCTCTGCGTGCTGGCCGGGAACTCCAACGCCCTCGCCGGTAGCTGGTTCCAGAACCAGTGCAGGCAGATGCCGGCGGACTTCGGCCTCCTGGAGAAGGAGAACTTCGCCAAGACGCTGGCGACGCACGTCTACGGAAAGAGGCGCAATTTGGGAAGAGGTTCATCCGTGAGCTCGCATCAGTCTGGCAACGCCGTGGTGTATTATTTGATACTTGCACTCGTTCTGCGATATGCTTTTGCAATTTAAATCGATCTTAAGGCGATCGTCTCGCAATGCGAGAAAAAATTATCACTTCCATTTTGTATCACATTTTTGTACAGTGAGATTTCGAGTTGAAATTTATTCATCAGGTTCTACACAGGGCGTCTCATAGCTAGTAGCAAAACTTTACAGATAGCTTCCTGCCTTGATAGTGAGTCGAAAATGTTGAAGCAACCACGACCTAATATCAATAATTATGGAGATATGCGATATCAAACTTTGCATTTACTTCAATATTTTTTTAAATAATTTTCAGTAAAACGTTGGACTATCACTACAGAAACTTATATAAACTATTGAAAATTTATTCGCTTTGATACAATTTTTTTTAAGGTTTTTGTCATTTTACTTTACTTTTATTGAAGTGAGAGAATTTTCAATATTCCATACAAGTTACTGTAGTGATGCTGCAACATTTTACAGAAAATAACTAAAAAAATGCAAAACTTTGATGTCGCTCATCTCCACAACTGTCGACATTTCACCCAAAGTGTAAAGAGTATTTTCTCTTCAATATTGAATGTAGAAGACTCTCGCAAACTTTTTGCTGCTAGCTACGATATTTTTTCTAATTACGAGACATCCTGTTTGCGTTAAATTTCCAAACTCATTAAAAAATATATAAATTCATATTTCAAACTTTGAAGCTTAATATCTCAGATTATCATGATCATATCATGAGTGTCTTGTACCAAGGGCTCAATTCTGTAGGCGCAGGCATCACTCGATCGTTGATCTACATCATTTACTAAGTAGGTACTCGCACACTGTTTTAACTAATGTGAAAACATATTCGTAGATTGAAGAAAAATTGTTTAATTTTTCAAAAAAACTATTAATTTCCCGTCATTATTGAAGGGCTGTTTCTAGGTGTGCAATAAATATCGACATATTTATAAAAAAATAATATTTATTGTGTGAAATTTTTAGTCGTATTTGACTTTGTACATAGTTTTATAATTAGAAAAAATTATATAAATTGTGTGATGAAAGCAAAGGCAGCAATATCAAAAAAAATTGTTTTGAATGCAGCCCCCGATTATTACTGATTTAAAATTTTATGAATTCTATATTTTATGATCCAGAATCGTGTTTCCTGTAAATTTATAAACTATGTCTCCTATGAAATTACGAATTCAGTGCACTATAAATTAGTTATCCTCGATGACTGCATTAATTTTTTTTGGATATTGCTGCATTTGCTTTTATACCCCAAAATTATACTCAAGTTACCAAAAATTTGTAAAAATTGTATATTCGCATGTTTTGTAAGCTTGGTATTAGTGATGCAACGAATACGAATATTCGTATTCGCCGAGTAGTAGATATTTATCGAATACTCGTATTCGCCGAATATCATCACGAATATTAAAAACAAACTATTTATAACTGAACGCAACGCAAATTACGCTTTGGATGTGCACCGTGTATTCGAACACACCTTCCTTCCTTCCTGGGTTTCAATCCGTGGGATTGGTTTGCAGCAAAGCACATCTTCTCCATTCTGCTTGGTCTTAGTAAAAAAATAACAGTTGTGTATTATTTATAACCTTGTTGAATTATTCATATTCGTCGAATAGTAGGCTTGATAATAATAATAGCATAGTCATGAAAGTAGTATTCGTTGCATCACTACTTATCAGTGTGAAAATTTTATAATCAGAATGGTCGCGTGATGAAAATAAAAGGCCCCATTTCAGGGCCGCCAATCAGTGCTGCGCGTGGCGCTCGAGTCCTGTAGAAAGTTTCGTACATTCCGGTAGTGAAATTGTCAATTGTCGTGCGTAATTACACCATTTCTGTAAGGCATACCGCAAAGTTGGCCGCATTCAAAACTTCTCTTGTATGCGTAGTCGTGATCGCTGATAGCCACCACAACCTAAAGTATCCGGTACCATCTGTTCCCACCTGCAGCTCTCCTGACGGATATATATATATATATTATATATTGATAACGTTAAATAAAAATACTGTTAGAATGCTCACAGAACGTACATATATTTTTTTTATACATGTATACACGATATTGTATTTTTACACAAAATTTTATACACTTTTAATTTATTTACTTAAATAAATGATAAATAATTAGAATTTTCTATTATTTAGTTCATCAAGAATAAGAAAATAGGTACAAGCATACATCGCTTCTCGGCGTTCCTCTAGTACGGTGCATCGAATTTTTAAATTCAGTTTCAAGGGATGGCGTGGTGTGGCACGGGAAGTCAAAGAATGTTTATGTGGATGTTTAATTCTCATTGGAGATAAGCTCCGGGAGCAAGTGAAGATGTACAAGTAACACAGAAATAGAGTTGTAATTTGGCAGTCGGCTAGCTGTGCAGACTCAATGATGGTGTGATGTCCCTCTTCGTGTTCAATTGATGGATCCAGTGTGTTTTGAAAATATTTCATATTTTTCATTTTGAAATCCTTAATATACGCCAAGGTCAGATGCTATATTTTTATATTTTCAAACATCATTAAAAAAAATTTGTCCATTTCCTTCAAGTTTTTTATTCGGTACATTAAAATCTATATTTGAAAATTCGTCAAAACTATTGTTTTTCATTTTGTTTTTGACTAAAATTTTATTTCATACTTTTTAGTATCTACGTTTAAAAATTTTTTTTCACTTAATATAATTTTCGACTTGTCAATATTACCCAGTGTACAAAGTTACTTTGGTAGAAAACTAGCGCCACTTTTGGTGAGCTCATAAACTTACTTCTCTTATTAAACTTTGATTAATTAATTGATTAATTAGTGAATTGATTAATGTATTGTCATCGAGAATACGTCTGTAGGTAATATTAGCGTGGTAAAAAGAGCTTAATTTCTTCTAATAAAACGACAAACCGATTAAGAACTTGAACGCAACCGAGCCATCGAACATTGTTGTATGTCTCTAAAATTTCTAAATTCAGGCACTCATTTTCCTCTAATGATTGTGCAAATTGTCGTTTATTACAGACCTATTGCATTTATAGAGTTGATAACTTTTATTACAACTGGCATTACATTGTAAAATGTTTTTAAACCTTGGGTCGAGCCAGAAGCGTGCATTGAGACCATCGCAACATAACATTATGGAGACCCCATGGCAAGAAGTTGTTAACTAACATTCAAGTCGTTTTGAGATAATTAGACATTTGCATTTCGCCTTTGAAAAATATGTTTTATTGCTAATTCAAGTTTTATTGATTTATGTCGCTAAAATATCAAAAAAGTATTTACAAAGTAAAAAAAAACGCATTTATGCGTTTAATTTTTAATTTTTAATTTTTTAATTCTTATTTAATATTTAATATTTTTTTTATATTTAAATTAAAATATACTAATTTTCCATAAAAAATGTAGTTAACAACCATTTTTTCGCCTCTGGAACTCATTTTTAATAGAATAACACCTTTTTAAAAATGGGTAAAACACGAATATCAAACAACCCTTCAAATGCTATCCATTTTTACCATCCATTATCCAAAATTACAAAATACCTGGCATGTTAATTAATAATACAAAACAAGGTATGAAAATTATTGAAAAATAATATATAAGTACATATTATAATAGTCTTCAAATAAAAACAAATATATGACAGTACTGCCAGAGTAAAATTTATATTAACCATAAATATTCCAATCAAATTAAAAGGCGTGCTCATTTCAGAATGATGGCATGAACATGTTATTATTGAAGATAACATGTTCTTCCCATTAGTAACTGATTTGATTTTTATGAAAAAGTGTAGTTAACATGTTCATCTCTATGATTTGAACATGTTCTAATTATTTTTAAGTTCTGGACTTATTTCCAATGGAAAGAGCGTACATTATTTAGTTTAGAGGGCTTATTAACTCATTTTTGACAAAAATGTTAGTTAACAACTTCTTGCCATGGGGTCTTCATTTACCTAAGCATATTGTGTAAAAAATTGGAGGAGTGTGTGTACGCGCGCTAGCAGTTATACGTCTTTGTGCGATTGTGGTAATCGATATTTGCATATTGGTTAAAAATGTATATTAATATGGATGTCTAGGGAGATGATAAATATAATTGACATCACTCTAATGCAATTAAATTGTTAATATTTATTTTTGGAGTGGTTCAAATGTAGCTGTTGACTTGTGATAGATAAATGTCTTCGAATTAAAGTCTAACGATGATTCAACACGTATATCGCCGTAGAACCACAAACATGATGCGGCGAACCAAAGAACGTGTGCATTTTCAAAAAAAGTCCTACCCAGTGTCATGTTTTATCGATTTTCTGCCTAAGACATTTCCGCATTCAAAAGTTTCGAAACGACAGCTGCATTGAATGTCGAATCATATATGTAATACTCCTATATTGCTAGCAGGGTCTGGAAATAGGCGAAATAATATATGTTTGTCTCACCCATACCGGTGTCACTTCGAGTCTTATGTGCATGTCCGAGAATTAGCGCCAATTTATATCTAATCAGCGCTGCCACATAGGATAAATGAGTCACGACGCTTGCGCACAACGGGTCAAGTGACAGCAATATGATAAAAGTAGCATTTTCTGCCCCGCTTAGTCCGTGAAACCTCCACTTATGGGCATTAGCAATAAAAAGTATTACATGTACGTGTCGAATGAATATGTTTTTTGTTTTGCCGTTACGCCGTTTTGCAATAAATAATTTCTCGAATATCACTTTCAAAAAACAGTTGTAATATTCAATTCAATAACCAATCATTCGTCAGCTTTTAAAATGAACATCTTTGTGATTGATACTCGATTCAAGATGGTCGGCTATACATTATTTATATTAGTGGAACACTAATTTTAAGTGAATAAATTTTTGTCATTTTAATGGTGCGTGCGTATGTCGTGGTCTCGCTACAATGCGCACGCTGCGCGTCCATTATCTAATTAAAAGTTATGTCTGTCATATTCCTATCAAAATTATTATCATATTATTCATATCTATACTAATATATAAAGATGTAAAGTTTGTAAGTTTGGATGTAGGAGGTAATCTCTGAATACACTTACCCGATTTCAAAAATTCTTTCACAAATATTTAGAATGGACCTTCAGGGTGGACAAAGGTTAAATATTATCCCATTAAAAGGGCTTTTCTTGGTGACCTATTTTACAACTAAAGTCGACGAAAAAATGGTCGAGCGATGCGTCTTTTACGAACGCTGCCTTAACGGTAAGAGATATTTAAATCCTTTCTATAGAGAAGTTATAGAACTTAAAAAGATCTATAAATAAGTCTACGATGATATATCTCTATATGTTAAGGTTAATACACAAATTGGTGAGATATGACTAAAAGTTGCTAAAAATCTACGCGCGGGCGCAGCTAGTAAAAAAATAAGTTTACCCGAGTGGGTCTGCGTCTGACCGCGGGTCATAAGTTCGCCATTTGATATATATCATCAAACGGCGTTATAAAAACAAACAAATACATTTAATTTATTATAATGTCGGGACAGAGCTGAAAGACGTAGGGGAGTGCCCAACAGGGAATAAGGAGGGCTGTCAAAGGATAGATGACTTCTGTTGAATGAGAAGGTAAGAAGATAACTTAAAGGGTTACACCACCCTGGAGGGTAAAATACTATTAAGGTACTAGACACATTTGAAAAAAAACCTTACGCCGAATATATGGAGCTATTATTGACGGCCAAACATGGTGAAAAAGATACAACACCAAGCTATATGATCTTCACCAGGACCTCAACGTAGTCAAGTTAGTTAAGATTAACAGACTGCGCTGGCTGGGACATCTACACCGTATGGGTGATCTGGAGCCCCAAAAAGGGTGGTGTTTAATAACCCAATGGGTAGAAGAAGTGTCGGAAGACCGAAACTGCGGTGGTTAGATGGTGTTGTTTCGGACTGCCGGGCCCTGGGGCAGCTAAACTGTAAAATGGCAGCCAGCGACAGAGCAGCATGGAGGACTTTCTTGCAGGCAGCTAGGACCAGCCAAGGGTTGTAACGATTGTAAGATGGATGGATGGATAATTGAGGTAGAAATTAGGTAATTTTTTACAAAGAGATGTTTAATTATTTTATTGGCGTTGACAATTTAAACTATAATTTATTAATTCAAATTTTTGAAAAAAATGGCCGCGTCATGTCTATTTCCATAGCTCCTCCTCCGTGACTATTATGCAACTCTATCCGGTGTACGTTTGTTCGAGACAGGAAAGAATATCACTTAGGTACTTGGATATTAAACTTCTGCAATGCAACGTATGCGTTTTAAAAAAAAAATCGTAAAATTGGGAGCAATATGAAAAAAAAATCCGATATGCTACATTTATAAATAAGTACATGAACGTCTTTTCTGTCTCGAACAAGCGTGAACTGCTGAAAGTTGAATATCAGTCACGGAGGAGGAGCTCCAAGATAATACACATGACGCGGTCGTCATTATTACTCCCTTTCTTTTAACTCGCAGCGTCTGCTTGTCTGACGAAAAAACTTTGGATCGATTTTTCACTTTTCCCGTGATTCAATCGAGCTGAAACTTTGCAAGCAGACTCGTGGCTAAAATGATGTGGGTGTGGATAAAAATGATGTAACAAATTTTCGTTTAGTTTTTTAAAATAATTATAGCATAATTTTGGATTTTTCGAAATTTTAATATTTTTTCAAATTGGAATCAATACAAATGAGTAATTAACCCGACGCGTTTATAGACACGAAACCCGATTCAATGAGAAAGAGAGTATAATAACAACTTGGTTTTTATGGGTTATTTTTTTTTTTTAATTTTCTCATAAAATAATAGTTTAGTGTCTTTGTAAAAATAACCCAATTGTCACCTAAATTTTTTCTCAGGGTAGTTGTAGCGTCTCAAGCGATGAGTTTTTTGGTCCATTTGTAGGAATGATTGTGAAGAAAGTTGTGGATAATTGATTGCCATGCATTGCCTCACCATCCTAACTAAATCGGTATATCCTTGCATACTGTTTACCATCCTAATGGTATATTGTGCTTGGTGATGAGCTTGTGCAAGATGCTCTCCAGCGGCGCGAAGTACTCGTGGAGCGCTGATGAGGAGACGGTCCTGTCGCCCGTCAGGATGCAGAGGGCTTCGGACCAGTGGACTGAACTTCCCTTGGACATCATTTCCCTGGAAAAAATAGGTTACTACATATTTATATTCTTACAATTTTTACTGAATATTTTTCACTGTCATTCTAAAAATTATACCTCATACTCAAGAATTCGAATTAATTAAATGGTGTAGGCTGTTGAAAGATCATTTTTCTTTCAAATCAGACTTCGGTTGGACAGTCCAATAAAATAATCAATGTTTTAATGGTTTTGTGGATACTGCAATATAGGAAACAGAACGTTTTATTTTTGTCTTTTTTAAAGCAATATTTAACAACTTGTCGAAAAACTAGCATGTTGCTAATAATGAGAATGCTCATTACTAGCAAAAATCAACCGATTCGTCAGTCGTCATGCGACACACTCAATAGAAAGAAAAAGCAACAAATTTCTAGCCTCCTAGCCCTCTAGGGTTAGTAAACTTAAACTCTCTCATTAAAAGTTGCACATTACGCGCTATAGTGTGCCTATTGATTACTTTGGGACACGGAATATGGGCTACTCAGACCAAAACACCACATTTGATTTCTGCCTGCCTTTCGCTCAGCTGTCTTACTTGTGGTTGTAATTTAGATATTAGCTATTTGAGGGTTTTTGGTTGAGGATGGTGTAGATGTGCCTGGAGAAGCTGCTCTTTAGGGTCAACACCCGTCCTGCGACGGGAAATCTCTAAAACCCTGCTGTGCCTCGATTTGCTTACGCGGCATTCTTGCCATGTCTGTGTGTATGTGTGGCCTAGATTGGTGGTTTATGTACTGTGGTAGGAAATGCCACAACTATTTGGTGATTGTATCATTTGCTGATCCTTGAACACAAACCTCATCTTCCTGCCAGCCTTCTTGGAGCCGTAAATGTCACACCGGTGCAGCGGCATGGGCACCCGAAGACCAGGAGACGCCTGACCGAACAGGCTCCATTGGCAGAGGCCGCGGAACATCTGAACCTGGAGGAAACTGCTCAGGAAGTACCTGCAATTAAAATATCCCTGTTTTACAATTTTGAATGAACCCAATTCGATGAACTTCAAACAGATAATATATAACAACATTGTGATGTTCTTAAAATCATTGAAATCAGCATATACAAGGAAGCGAGGAAGAGATATGTAAAGGGAGACTACCGTTCAGGAAGAAGTCTAAATCGCAAAAATCTATGATGTAGAGTGCACTGAAGATCTTTAATTAAATGTAAAAAAAACTGTGATATACTCAGGACACCACTAGTCGTTACTTGGTCGAAAATACGTTTTCTAAACGTATTTTAATTTCCTAAACCCGTTAATGAAAAATATCAATTAAACGTCAAATAAAAAATAAAAAACGGTGTATAAGTGCGTTTCACATTCACTTATAAACCGTTTTTTATTATTACACACACATCAACCCAATTTTTGCCAATTTTGTATTTTTTTTACTGGCAATAGAGGCAAAGTAGACGATAATTGAATTAGTATGTGTAAGCCGTACGTACAACGCGTATTGTTTCGTTGTGTTGGTGTTTATACCTATAAACACCAATACGACGAAACAATGTGCCTCGTACGCGCGGCTTACACGTACTAATTCGATTGTCTTTATTAAATGGAAAGAGGTCTACACCACTATAACTGGACGCATATTTAAAACAATATGGTTGCAGGTTGCTCCTGTTTTAAGAGCATTGCAGCTGACAATCTAAATAGCAGCGATGACATCCAACCTCTTTTAGGCCCGGTTGTTTCAAGTTCGATCAAAGTAAACGGTCGATAAAAGCATAGATTTTTACGAAAACGGATCGTCTGATTGGTGGAGAACGTAAAATTTCAGTTTAAACTCTACGCTTACTTTGATCGAACTTGAAACAACCGGCCTTTAGGCGAATAGAATTTTGAATAAAAATAATAATAATGCAAAGTGATGACAGAATTCGGAGAAATTTACGCACGATTGGAATCCTTCGTAATACGTCACCATGGAGCAAAACTATCGTACTCTCTAGTAAATTCCACTACATTCTGAACACACTAACACACTCTGAAATTAGCTATTACATTCGAGGAACAGTCAGGAAGCGACGGTAACAAACTTAAGACGCCTGTAATCTGGAATGATCGAAAAGCCAACATGTTCCCTATAAAAGCGAAGCCGTGTCGCGGCCATAGAGTTAGTTTTATTTTGACGTGTGCGTGTGCACGCGCATTCTCGCCCCGATCGTCGGTCTTCCGATGGAACAAGGTCTTCATTTAATTATATGAAGACGAAATAAGCGCACTTTTAATGTTGTTAATTACTCAATTTCCAGTGTTTTTATTGGGAAACAAATGAAATCACTGGATGACTAACGCAACGACCCATCACAATAATACTACATAATACAAATAATTTATTACCTGACATATGGAGTGTTGTCTGGTACATGGAACTTGGCAGCAGCGTCAAAGTAATATTCAGATCTTTCTTCCCCACCTGAAGGCTCGATTCCCTGGTACTCAGTCACGTAGTCCCAAAAGGCTTTGTTATATTCCTCTGGCTTTATCTTCCCGGAGAAGATGTCCCAGCGGTACTTGTCGATGATGTAGCCGAAAGGTATCTGAGGCAACTTGGTCAAAGCCTGTCTTAGAAGTAAAATTGTGTCAAAATCAACATCGCGATCGTCATCAGTATTAGATTCTACTTCAGAATTCATGTGTACAGTATCTGAATCGTCTTTCAAATAGTATATCGGGTTCATTTCAAAACCTTGAGGTACGCCAATATTTTCTTCTTGTTCATTCATCGACCGCTTTTTAATCGCGTTCCTTTTATTGCTTCTGTATCCGCTGTTTAAAAATTCATTAGCCACTTCTTTAACCACTCTCTTGTCATTGTTTACATCTCTTTTGTTTCTATAACCACTTTTGAC
This sequence comes from Agrypnia vestita, assembly GCA_016648135.1. NCBI lineage: Eukaryota > Metazoa > Arthropoda > Insecta > Trichoptera > Phryganeidae > Agrypnia > Agrypnia vestita. The sequence continues at coordinate 18,338 of JADDOH010011966.1, forward strand.
GGTATTTTCGACGATGGCTTTTTGATTTTTGGAATAAACCAGATCGTCTTTTATGAGTCCGAGTCTCTGCAGATGTTGGGGAGTCAGCACAGCGTACATGATGGCATCTCCGACGCTCTCTTGAAAAGCAGAATTTGCGCCATCCTTAAAAGAGGTAATTTTTGTATTTATTTTTTACAGGAAACTAAAAGCACAAATAAAAATCTGGTTACACATATTAAATAGTTCACAAACCATCTTACAAGTTTGCATAGAATTAACAAATTTGAACAAAAACAAAAAATTAACATTTAACAACAATACAAAAAATATACAAAAATTGAATGTTTTAAGTTAAGAACACACCAAGAGAATCAAAGAATCAAAGGTAAAGGGGAACCAGAAACGGGGGGGAAAGGACAGATCTAATTTGTAAGAAGAGGAAAAGACAAGAAAGAAAAGAGCAAAAGAAATATAGCATGAAGATATACATAAAAGAGGTCTGGGCAAAAGACAGGAGCTATATTTAAAAAAAGATTTATGACTGAGGTGAATATCTACAAAAAACATAAAAAAACGATCGAAACATTTGTGAACCGGCATGTAAACAGAATCTGACAGCTAACAAGAAGTCAATACGGCGTCGTTATTGAGACGTTGTTCCTTTTCAAAAAACGTGTGCACTTTCATAAAAAATCCAAATACCAACCCACTTACATATTTTATCGAAAACAGTTCCGCATTCAAAAGTTTCGAAACAATACAACTTTGACAGCTGCATTGAATGTCGATTGAAAGAATGCGTTTTTAATTTTGAAAATGAATATCTGACAATTACCCACGTCGTTTTTTCAATAAATAGTTTCTCAAATATCACTTAATTGTTTTTGGCATGGTGATAAACAAACCCTTTCGTAAAAGAAGATCGTGAATTCGCATGTAAACAGAATCCGCAACTGACAAGAATTCAACATGGTGTCGCATTTCCGCTACATGCTGCATGCGCAAATTTACCCTGAATGCTCCAAAAAGGGTATAACTTCAAAGAACTCAAAAGGAGCTACGAATGTGGGACTGGAGGAGATACAAACAGGCTTGGACACCAGATTACTTACTTGAAAGATTGTAGGCAGTCTTGCATCGTACGACATGTAGTACTCGATGTGTCCCATCTCGTGGTGAATCACGTAAAAGTCTTCCATGGAGAGGCCGGCACAGTATATCATTCTGAAATTACATCACATAAAATACCCCGGTGTAATAACATCTCAGGATGGAAAGCAAGAAGCTGAATTGGGTAGGAGGATAGGAGCCGCAAACCAGGTAGCACGATCCCTGTATTATCTCTTACTTAGAAAGGCGAAGCTCAGCCAGCGAGCACAGTTGGCAGTATACAAATCAGTTTTCAGGCCAACCCTAGTGTAGCCACGAGCACTGGATCTTGACCGAAAGAACCCGCTCAAGGCTACAGGCCGCCGAGATGGGATTTCCACGAGGAATAGTAGAAGTTACCGGAAGGGACAGAATCAGAAATACTCAAATAAGAAAATGTCTCGAAGTAGAACCCTTATTGACGTTTAACGAGAAATCACAGTTACGGTGGCTGGGACATATCTTGCGGATGCCGGCAGACAGACTGCCAAAGCGGATATTCCAGGCAAGACCAGAGGGCAGAAGAGAAGGAGAAGGAAATAGTTGGAGGACTGTTGCGAAGCGAGG
>JADDOH010011967.1:0-19633 GCA_016648135.1 Agrypnia vestita
GAATCCTGTCTTATGCCCGCGGCACCCCGCGCACAGGGACGTAGTAGGTCCCTCCGTTGCGGAATTTAAACATAATTTGTAACCATTTATTATTATTTTTATTGGCAGTAAGATTGATCCACAAAATAACTATGTTACATAGACAGTGAATATTCTCGAACAATATAATACTGGAAGAGTACTATTCGCTATAACACAATAAACTATTAATGTAAGTTAAAGTAAATTTTTAAATTCAGTGGAAAAATTTTAAGATCGTTTTGCTTTTAATTTTTCCCAAAACAAAATAAATAAATAAATAAACAAACAAACAAATACACACTCACACAAACCCACTATTGGACATGTTTTTCTTATTCTTTTATCGATTGTATGTATGTGTTTTCGCGTAATTGGCCCAAAACTCTGTACATCAATTATTGTTTTTTCTTCAAAGATTGATTAATTATATGGCTGTAAGAAACCCAATAAATGAAAATAAATAAAATAAATAAATAAATAAACCTCCAGTGCCGCAAGCAAGGCGTCGGATTAACTCAGTGCTTATTTATTGCCAAGGTACTGGACGCCTCCGCTGATAACTATACACTACTCACCATGTTCTTAGAGGTGTGTTGAAAGATTGCTAGTGTCTGTCGAATCGGTCTCAAGTAGTTGTCTCTATTTGTACGTGTATCATTATTACATGCTCTTGCTATATCCGTTCCACTTCATATTATTGTTCCTCCCGTCTTTGAATCACTATCACACTGTGTTCTCCTATGCTTTTGGTATTTATATACTTGCTTCTTCGCGTTATATTACATTTACTCCCAATTATATTTGTTTCATTTATCCATCCATCTATAAGATCCCCATACGCTTTATCCTTTTATTACATGTGTATATGGGCCGCAAATTCATATTATTTTATTTACGATATTCTTATCTAGATACACTTGTTCCAATTATGTTTTGTGGGTTATTACTACCAAACCCGGCGAAATCTGAGCTAGAATAGCCAATCGTATACACGTTACCCGTCCTGTTGAAACTACGCTAATGTCGGACAGGTTTGTAGTGATTACATAGTTAATATATTGTATCTATATTTGAGTATATTCTTTTCTTGTCGTGCCATTAATATGCTTACACGTTATCGTTATCTCTTTCCTAACTATATATACCGTCATTGCGCAATTTCCTATCTGTTGTAAAAGCCTGAAGAGCGTTAGTCTACAGATAAATATAATAGAATTATAGTTAACTTTTCTATCCGCCCACGTTATCCGACTCCCGCGAAACGAAAATGAATCATTATTCGCTTCTCGACAGAGCGTTAGTCTACAGATAAATATAATGGAATTATAGTTAACTTTCCTATCTGCCTATGTTATCCGACTCCCGCGAAACGAAAATAAATCATTATTCGCTCAGTTAAGGTCACCCCTCTGGTACATCGTATACGTCTAATCTGTGCTTCGCGGCCAATTTCTTTAAATTATTTATCTCTTATTTAAATTATCTATTTATCATCTCTCGCCATCTCACTGATTAGGACCTGCCTTCCTTTCTTTCGCTTATATCTATGCATCTCTGTTGCACGGGAATCCACTCGAGATGAAGATATACGGCTCTTAAACGGTTTCAAAAACCCAGCAAAAAAGCCCATAATTCAGAAACCTCGTGGAACTGTCAATATCATCGTCACCTTAGAGTAGACGTTAATCGGTTTTTTAACGGCTCAAAACGCAATAACCGCGACCCAAATCTCTGAAAACCGTGTTCAGTATTTTTTATGGGAAGCACATGTGGACCGCTCGGACCGCATCGATCGTCAACCATTTGTACCAAGCACGGCTTTACCACAAGATTAATATGATTTATAAGAATTGAATAGTAACTGCCCGTAACCTATATCCGATCAATCGCTACTAACTCCCTCCCAATACTAGCGTTTCATCATTCCCAAATTTTTGTAGCTCCAATACTCCGCCAGGTGGGTTTAGTTCAATTTTTCCCGCGTAACATTTAAATCATCTTAGAGTTCAAAATAAAAATAATAAAATAAAAAAAAAATCTATAGAAACAGGTGATTCATCACAATGTAGATATACGATACCTACCTGGTGCGGCAAAATTCAATAATAAATTAATGCACATACATTTTCTTTACTTGTATTTACTAATTAATAAATATATAGGTATTGGCTATTTTAAATTTTGATCTTAATTTCTGTTGCTGCTCAATTGATATTTTTAATTGTGAGATGTCAAAAAATACATATGATGCGCGACAACTATACTCGCTTGTTTTTTAATTCAATAGTTATTTTTAGCCTTCGAAACTCCATAAAAGAATCATTGTTGTGTGTAAAGAACTGACTAAAAGAAAATTATCCTTTGTTAAGGCTATAATGTTCTCGTGACGGTCCTTAGTGAGCCGATTCTCCGACGTGCTCACTTCTAATTGCTATAACTTCGGAAATATTTCGAATTTTGAAATGGTCAAACATTTAAAGTATTCTTGAAAGTATGAACAATGTAATGTAGCCAAATAACTTGATTTTTTTGAAAATCTCAAGGTGTAATCCCTTAATATTAATACCAAAACGCAGTATATTTCTGGATTTGACCTAATAAAATTTTAATTGCACTTATCAGGAGTCCATCTCTGAATCCTTTGATCAGTTACCAAAGGCTTTTCCACTAGAAGCCCCCACTTTCCCGGGGGCGTTTGACTGAGAAAAGGGAAGTGTTATAAAACGGAAAGAGTGAAAAGAAAAAGGGAAAGAAACAAAAAAAATTGTCTGTAAACACTATTCTAGCTCCTTAAATTGTGGATATACTGAATTTTGTGAAATACGATATTTATTATCAGATAAACGATAAACTTGTCTGAAAAATCGACCAGTTTGGGTGTTATTTTCACTATTGGCTCAATTCATTAACCCGTCTCATCCACTTCCTTCTTTCAAAGGGCTGTTCAAAAATTAAAAAAGAAAACTGTTTAGGCGATCGTCTAGCCATGCAAGTGAAATTCAATACTTTTTCTCTAAGCTTTTTTTTCGTTTGTATCATATTTTTGTATCTAAAGGTATGAAATAAAAGTTTTTTCGTCAGTTTCCATATATTTTAAATGCATGCATCTAAAACGATGGCAACTATATTATTTAATCAATTTCGGGGAGCCGAGCCGAGCGCTCCCGAGTCCAACCGAAGTCTGATTTGAAAGAAAAATTATCTTTTAACAGACTATAAGATTTAATTAATTCGAATTCTTGAGTATGAGGCATAATTTTTTGAATATTTTTATATTAATGAAAGTGAAATTTTCTTAGTGCGAATGTAAAATTTAATTAAAATAATCGATGTTTTAATGGTTTTATGGATGCTGCAATATAGGAAACAGACCGCTTTTTTGTCTTTTTTAAAACGATATATTTAACAACTTGTCGAAAAATATTAATGCCTGAATAGCACCACTTCTTTTTCAATTATTTCTTATTCAACATTATACAATCAGTTTGCAAATAAAAAATATGGTCTTTATTTGAAAATATAGAGATTGAATGTACCAAAGATAACTCTATTGCATGAAAACTAAAATAGTGTTTCGGTGTTATAATTTTTTTGATGTTATAACAATATATTTGTTCATATTTTTTTAAGGAAATACTTCAAGAGTTAATGGATCTATCATAATAAAATTGATTAAAAGCCTGTTTAAAGTTTACGTTTAATTTAGCAAATCGAGAGCAAATACGCAAATCGTGTACCGGGTCCTCTTAAGTTGGAGATACAATGTCTTGAAATATATTAAAATTCAAAGACATAAAAGTTCAAAAACATAAAAATTGAAAGACATAAAATTGCTCTTGAAATTTAAAAATTGCCCTTGAAATAATTGTTTTGTCAAAAAATGTCAGCTTGTGTACAGAGTTTAGTTGTAGAAAGTTTTGTGAAAATAAATGTTAATACTTTTTTTGCTTAATTAATTAATCAATATTAATGTTAGTAATGAATCAAGACAAACAAAATTACATAAGATTCAGAAAGAAGGGAAGTTTTGAGGTTTGGAATCAAAGGGGAAATTGGATGGAGAGGAATTCAGCGAACAAAAGAAATACGAAAATAGTTATTTACTTCAAAAATAATTCTTATTCGACCCAACCCCGATACAGAATCCCGGGCGAAAATATACCGAAATGTCGATACCACTTCGCCCGTCAAAAGAAATGTAGCATTAATGCAATATTGCTTTTTTTAGAAAAATGAATTTGTCGATATCTAAAATTTTCGCAAGCGAGAATTTTCAGCTCCCAGGCTCCAGCCGCAGGGCTCGCCTGGCTAAGTGAATAAACGAACAAAAAAAATGCCACCGAAAAGTTTAATGAGATTTATAATTTTGTTACCTTATTTTAAAAGCGCGAAGCAATCTAATAACGGTACACAGGGTAGGGGGCTGACTCCTAGAGCCTTCGAAAATTTAACAGAAACTGGCCTAAGATGAAAAAGTAAGTTCGATTCAATGCAATGAAATTTTTTTATCGTAGCTAATAGCAAAAACTTTGGGGAAGTCCTTAGGCAAGTACCTACTCACGAGAACGACGCTATAATAATTATCCAATTATTATTATTATTATTCATTCTATTTTGTATCGGTGAAATGTATACATGGGAGCGGGGTAATGATATATCGATTATTTAATTCTTCAATACACATGGGAGCGAGGTAATGAAATATCGATTATTAAACTTTTCAATACACTTGAGATACACAAGATAAGGAAAGATCGATTATTGAATTCTTCAATACACATGAGAGAAAGTAAGGAAAGATCGATTATTGAATTCTTCAATACACATGGCAGCGAGGTAATGAAATATCGATCATTGAACTCTTCAATATACATGAGAGCGAGATAATGAAAGATCGATTATTGAACTCTTCAATACACATGAGAGCCAGATAAGGAAAGATTGATTATTGAATTCTTCAATACACATAGGAGCGACGTAATGAAAGATCGATTATTGATTTCTTCAATACACACGGGAGCGAGGTAATGAAAGATCGAGTATTGATTTCTTCGATATACACGGGAGCGAGGTAATGAAAGATCGATTAATGATTTCTTCAATGCACACGGGAGCGAAGAAATGAAAGCTCGATTATTGATTTTGTTGTGGTTGATACTAGATTAAGGGCCGCTACTGTTGATATTCGGGTGTTTCGAGGCGCCGAGATGGAAACTGATCATTTTCTTGTAGTCTCGAGAATAAACTTGTTTCAAGGCTGGCGGTCCAGGATAAGAATTGTACCGGCTCCGTCCAGAATCAAGAATGAGAATTTATAGAAGGACGATTTTAGGGAGAAGTTCGAAAGAAGTTTGCAAGGCTGAGTGTAAGGAGGGTTAGTGAACATAGGATAGATGATGCATGGGATCATTTTAAAACTTCCCTTTCCGAATCAGCAGAAGGAAGTCTATAGAACAGCTATGCAGGGAAAGAAGAAATGAGACGTATGGTGGGATGATGATATTAAGGAATTAGTGAAATAAAGAAAAGCGTGGCTCTATCTTCTGATAGTGAATGAAGATGAATACGCGGGGACAAAAGGTTTATACAATGTGTGTAAGAAAAGAGTGAAAGCAGGTTTTAAAAAAAGGAAAGAGCGGCTGAAAAGAGAGGAACGTTTGAAAATGCCTTAAAATTTCGGGGAAAAAACAGGTGAAAAAATCTCGATGTGGCACCGAAAGTAATAGTATGAAAGCTATTAATTAAGTCAGTGTAGGAAAAAATTTTAATGAGTGAGGATTGAGGATGGAATAAAAGATAGATGGATGAAATACTTCCAGGAAACATACGAGAGTGAGGAGACTATGATAAGCATGTACGACAAAAATGAAGTCGGTGAAATAAGTATGGAAGAAATAAAGTATGCAATAAAGCACATGAATGGTAAGGCTATGTATGGGGTATGCTAATGTTGCTGCCGAATATATCAAGGCTGGTGGCCCATTAGTAATTTCGTGGCTTCATACACTCTTTAATCAATGTTTGAGGGAGAGCCACACCCCTTCGGAATGGAGGAACTAAGGACTGGATCAAATGTCCGTGGACATTTTGTCGTTGTATTTTTTGAGGACCTTTTGTACCAAACATTCATGGATCTTTTATCATTTGATGAAATTTTTATAGACTTTTTGTCGTTTGACCAGGTCCATGTATCTTTTGTCTTTGGACCGAATGTTCGTGGACCTTTTGACAAAAAAATAAAATTAAATCGTAGAAAAAAATAGAATAATGAATGATACGGAAAGACAGACAACAAAATTATTCTTATTGGGATTGCCAGAGCCAATGTTGCTTTTTTTGATAGAGTTTGTCACAGAAGTAATAGTAAGCTGTATATTAAAACAAGAGTTTATCAAAGTCAAAGTTTACCAAGGACGACTATTTTGATTAAATATCAATATTAAAATTTGACATTCAAAATACATAAAACATACAGACAACAAAACATACAGACAATAAAAAACAAAAAAAATGCAAAAATAAAAAAAGTGAATAATGAAGAATATCAAAATATAAATTATTTAAAAAAAATTTTACAGTTGTCACACAGTCACAAAAAAGGTTGTTATAAGGAAAATATAAACTCGGTAAAAATATCACAAAGGACTATTATAAAAGTAATACTGAAAAAAATTCTACGTTTCCAATAAAAGATCTCTTTAAATTGTTTCCAGTACCAAACGTAGATGATATTTTCAACCAAGTTTCCATATTAAAAATATATAAAGAAAAAACCTTACAGAAAACCAGGAATATTTCAAACTTATGAGAAATGAAAATCAATTTATAATGCCTAAATTTAAAACAACCCAAATGCAGCATCACTATATTTATAAAGCCATTAATTACTATAATAACTTACCTATCGAGATACGATGAATTAGTAACCCCTCAGAACAAATCAAAAAATTTAAAATTTTCCTAAAATCAAACTTAAATTCACAAATCATTTAAAACCATTTAACGCTTTTTCAAAATAACTCCAATAATTTCATTATCAATTTTACTGTACTAATAAATAACTTTATATACTATGTACCTATATATTATAATAAGGAATAAGAACTGTGGCTCCCTCATCAGACTCAAGAGCTTCTCTTGATGAGGTCTACATGACTACCAAGTATTAAAAAAAAAAGTTTAATCTGATATGTATATATAAGAACTGTATTTGTACCATAAATAAAATAACTTTAATATATATATATATAATAATTTTACACCACCGTCTACATAGGGATTAACAAAGATGTGGAGCACTGACTACTACGTAAGAAATACCGGGATCAATACTCGGTGCTTCTTAAATCTTTTTAATTTTGTTAAATCAGTTAAAGTGAAAGGAGAATAATTTAAAATACTGACAAGCTATAATGACATCCGCCTTTGACTATATTCATTTAACTGTTGTAAAAGTAGGGTTGCGTTCATAAAGTAGTTTATATTTTTAGTATTTTTTTAAACCTAACTTGTTCTTTGTATTCAGTGCTTTTGAATGTATAAGAATATAGAACATACATACATTAATTTGATTTTTTTTTCTCTCAGAACAGGAGAGACTGGCGCTCTATCTCCTGTGTCTACTCGCCCGTGAAGACGGTGTGAAGGTGTAAGTAGGTGAGTAAGATTGATGTATTACTTGAAGATTTAAGACAGACGTTATCTTTTCAAATGTACACAATTGGATCACGTGTTCCAATTAAGAGATATAAAAATACATTAATTGAATGAATGTGGAATCATAGTTTTTATCGTGGAATTTTCACAGTGGAATATATTTTTTATAAACCTACTTTTATTTCAACTAAAAAAGCATATGATTACTTGATATTTTGTGTACTAGATAATATTTAAATTTTACATCTTATCTGTAAACTACACCTTTCCAAATTAGATTCTTCTAGTACGACGAGATATTCCAAGCCAAATTGTGTATCCCAATAAAATGCAAAATAAATAAATAAAATAAAATAATTTTTAAAAGCTCAAAAATGCGTCCATCTACTGATAAAATTAAATTCGCTGTAGATTGATTTCTCATCCAGCGAACCGCTTGATTTAAAAAAATATGTTTCATACATATATCCAAATGAGATATAATATATATATATATATATGTATTTGATTGTTTATATATTTAACTGAATGTCCTTCTGTCTCTTTTCAATAATATCTTTCATATATTACCTTTTTACTGAATGAAATCAAATTTTGCATAGGTAATTATTCGTTAAGACCCTGCGCGAAACCTGGCTACTATTTCCCATCTCTCTGGTTATCCCTCCTCAAGATATGATTTATTTTATTATTGTCACAGAAGCGTGACTGTGAGAAATAAATGAAACACGTATAATTTGTAATTTATTATCTAAGTCACTGGACACGAATTTAATAGAGCACTATTCTTTAATTCATAATAATAAATAAATAGTCCAAAGTGTTCTATACACTTGTGTATAGAACACTTTAGACTTCGAGATATTTCCGAACGCCTGGTAGGTATTCTCTTAACTATACACCACACTGAATCGCCGCTGGTCTTGTTTTCCGCGTGATTAATAACACCTCGAGTTTTAGAAATTTCTGACGTATTTTGGTGTATATGTGTTCTTCCAGAACAATCCATTCGGAGAGAATGGCACATAATCCTTCGATGATTTGCAATTCTCTCCGATTTTTAGAATCTCGTGACATTATATTGCTTCCCAGCCGTTCCAAATAATGCAATTCATCACCACCAACATGTATTTTTCTGTGTTCTATCTTCTACATCATTCATATTATTTTAAACTAAGCAAAAACGTGCTAAAACAAAAATATAATAGATAGTTAAAGGAGCTTGTTATAAGCTTGGATGTGGTCTTTTTATCCAAGCCTAGCGGGATTATTTGGCCAGTTTTGCCGCAAAGCAACCGCTCAACCACAGAAACCGTTATTTTAAATTTTCAGAAAAAAATGAAAAATTCAACAGAAGTGAAAGCGAAGCGCATTTCATGTCTGTTTTAATACGTCCTTTGTGTGTTTGCTTTCTTTTGTGGTTAATGTTGTCGCCATATATTACTTTGAACAAACACGATATTTTCATTATGAACTCGTGTGGAGATTTAATAGAATGGAATTACAAAGAAAAGAGAAATGTGCTAAATATGATTTATGTTAATGTTTCTCCATAAAAAATGTTGATGCAGAGTATTTTTAACTAAAAATTAATGTACATAAAATATCATTGGAGTATAAAGGTATAACACAAGAATTATATTCAAGCTATTTCATTGATCAAAATTTAATGGTCTTAAAATGTTGGTTTCCTTACATTCTTACACCCTCAAAAATCTATCAGGTTTACTATTTTTATTATGATTTGTGATTTGAGCTTGATTTCTTGTTGAAAAATCTTAAAAGTGAAATCTAACACACATCCTGTAATCCATTCGATTTGAAACATTCCACTTCGACTTAAATGTTGATGTTGACAAAACATTCTTATATATGTACATACATTCAGGGTCACACATATACATACGCAATAAAAAAATACAAATTTTTCTCAGATGTTCGAGTAAGTACCTACCTACTTTCTGGTAGGTACTATTCTAAAATTATTTACATCATAGACAGTCAAGAAATCATCTCTTTATTTTAAATTGTCGGAAAATTGAAGACATGCTTTCAATGTGGGGTAACAGTTTCACCGCAAGATAGTCAAGGAATGGCGCACGAGTGCGACAAGCTAATTGCAGAAAATACTGCGTAGGTATATTGCGCGTCAACATTATTTGAAACCGTGGCACAATTATATTAATTATCATTTTTGTCGAACAGACATTTTCTGAACCAAAGTCATCCTGAGATATAACAAATCTAATTTGAACATAACCCCAATTCATCGAATTTGATATTTAGTTCAGACGCCTCATGTCAATTTTGAAAATTATAAAATTTTAAATCGAAACACTTCTTCATATTAATATTGATAAATCTCGAAGCTGCGTACGCTCTTTCAATAATAATGGAAAATTATTAATTTTAATCGAAATAATTACCAAATTACGTCGAAAATATATTTAATAATATATGGTTATCCACTTATGTCAATGTTGAAAGTTTCTCTGGCTAGTCGGGAAGTTGGTGAAAAATCAATTATAAGATTCCGCTACAACACAAACAAACAGACAAAGAGAGATAATAAGAAGCACGTAAAAAAAGTTGCTACCCTATAAGCAGGTGAATTAATCAGTTTGTTAATCAATATTTTTTACTACATTTTATAACATTCGTTTGAAAAATAATGAGTCACGAGCATGCGTAGAAGATAATATATTGGTGTATGAAAAAAATTAATATAAAATGAAGTATGGATATACTATCCATGAGCTATCTATTGGAAAACAAGTTGAATATGTTAATCGTTCACGTGATATGGTAATTTTTTGTAGGTGATATATATGGCACGAGTGCCCTAGGTTCGCTAACACTGGTTAGCCGTATTGGGAGATCCCAGATCAAGATCCCTAGCGCTGCCCGTTTCTGACTTCTGATTGGCTGGACTCGCCATCTGTCACAGCTTGAATACGCTGGATTTCTCGGTCACCATGATATGATCCTCCCAATAAATCCTAAAATTGCAGCTTACATCGACAGATCATGGATAATTTATAATTTTTCATTTATTGCTTCAAAATTGAGACATGATAATTTTCAACTACATCGTATCGAATAGCTAGAATCAGAATTATTATTAGAATTACAAATTATTATTACATTAGGTTCTACAATTTTTGAAAATGTTACTTTGAAATCATCGCCTTCGAAGCCATCGACTACTGGACAACGACCTGTCGGTACAAAATATTACAAAACATATAGTTTTCAATTTTCAAATAAATAAAGTGAACGAATTTCTCAGTATTCGATGTGAACATAATTATTAAATATAAGGCTAGGCTAGGGTAGGGTATAATATAAAATTGTTACCTGTGTGACGCAGTTCCCTCTCTAATTTAAGCTTTCGTTCAAGGATTACCGCTTTCAATTAAGCCGCATAAGGAATCTGTTGTAATATAGCCAAAAACGTTATAGCGAATCCAATCTGCCACGTTGATCGAATCGGTGTAGAATTACTGCCGAAAATGAGATTGAGTAGATTTATAATATGATTGCGATGGTCGAAGAGTGAAATTCAATTCGATTTTCATTCCAAAGAGGTCCGTTTAAGACTTATCGAACTTGGCTTTTTAAGTCTGTAAAATATTCAGTTTAATGTAATTCAAAACAACTGGTAATTTTAGACCGATAGTTGTAGACCATTAGAAGCGATGGGTTCAGATTATTAACTGTTGTATCATAAATAATATGAATATACAAATAATAATAATATAATAATTAGTATAATTTAACAGATTTTTTTCGATTATCGTTATTATTAGAAAAACAATATTTTTAATAAATTTTTATCGATTTATATATGAAGAACGGGAATTTTCAGTTTAAATAAACTTTTAAGGCGTACCTTTCATCCTAATCATCTAAGTGTTGACTCTGAATTCTTGTCCAAATCCTTGACCAGACCCTTGCTGCTGGGAAAAAAAGTCTCTGATGCGATTATTTGAATATCTCACGAACTCAAATTAGCTTCATTGATATCGTGCTTAAAACGCCAAATGAAAAATAACTGAGGCGGATCTTATCCACAGAAGAAGGTGGACGACCCACGATGTCAACAATAATACGTGTGCGTTTTGAGTTTTTTTAATATTTGATTATATATTGAATTGTCGGTGAAAGACGAAAAGTGTATCAAAGATATATTTGTTTAGTTACCGCAGGTAATGGCTGAGATAATTAGTTACCAATTATACAATGTTAAATGTTTACTTTCATGTCAAATTGTCAACTTTAAAGTTAGATGTGTTCCTTCTGTTTTAGAGAGACATTATTATTTTAGACTACTTTCTACTCAAAAGCTATCATTTTTAAATTGCAATGAATCTCAAAGTTTTCTATCTTGTTTACGCAAACATATACCCGTATACTTACCTCGCAGATAATTTCAGTAAAATGATTCTCATCTTCAACCCCTTGTTCTAGAAGGGTTTGGAGTTCACCACCTTACTAAGACACCTTTAGGTTTTCCTGTTTTTTGCTGTGTACTAATATTCTTTTCGTTGAGTGATTTAGGGTATTCTGCCAAATTTGTATTTAGTAGGTTTGCCTGGTGCGATCCTACGGGCAACTTCGTTCTGGGATTTTCTAGATTTTTCAGTGACATTCTTAGAACATGTCTTGGCCAACTCATCTCTCCATGGAATGGAACATAGGTTTTGTACCGAGTTTTTGTCTTGTTTTCTTTCTCTCTTTCGTAGATTTTCTCACTCAGTCCCCTAGAACCAATACCGCGACTCACCTCTGAACCATAATTTCAACTATGTGAATCTTCGAAAAATATCTGTTGAAACGTGGTGGTTTGCTTCAACTTGTGAGTGCAAGTGACAAAGGCGTGGAAATAACTGAAAAGTTTATTTTTACAAAAATTTATTAATAGTCAGTAAAACACAAATATACATACGTAACAGAAAAGAACACACAGAAATATAAACAGTAAAAATATCAAAGTAGGTACATACAGAATATAGAAGAAAATTAGCACAAACACTTAGGACTCTGGCGTTATTCTGAATCTCACTTCACAGATTCGACGGAGGCTCTTGCCGGAAAAAACTCATCAGCAAGAGCGAAGAAACTTCTCAGTCAAACACTTGACGAGACTCAAGCTTCACGTAAGCTCGACTTGATACGGCCCAGCAGGAGAACACTCGCCAGGAATCCCTCCCGGACACCTCCTAGTAAGGCGAGGACTGTTGGAGCCTTCCGAACAGTGTATCCTGGCTGGAAATATAAGCGCACCGCTTTTATACCCTTTCGGTGGCCGTGGGTATGGATGAGCGAACAACCGTTTATTCGCTGTTGCTAGGCGGAGCTCCCGGCAGCCAAATTCATTGGAAATATGCACCTTTGGGAAGCCTGGCAATTTTACAGAGCGGCCGGGTTTAATGGCTTCTGAGAAATAGACACAGGTACGGGATTTTCGTTTACATTACAGGTACGTGTATCACTGTTTATAAACATCTGCATTATAATACTCACGTTTTAGTGTGGTTTGGCCCGTCTACTGTGTAACTTTTCCGGGCCACTGTAAAAAATTATGACGGTCAATATGATGTCCATCGTCGCAGTCGATTGATAAAGAATTAAAATAAAAAGCTTTGGGTGAGTCTGAATCGTGTCTTTTGTTGTATAAAATATTATAAAAATATAATGTGCGTAAAAAACAACAAAAAATATCCCATATAATAATCGCCACATTTGAATTTTCTCAGAAAAAATAAAACACGATTTTAAAAATACATTATTTTTCCGGAATCTTTAAAAATACTTTTACACATCTGTACAAGACTTACTTTGTAGAGTTGTGAAGCAAATTATTTTTCTCTGAATTCGCTACGTCTACGTTATTTTTAGTGCTAGAATATAATAATATGAAGCATAAACCAGATTGAATTCAAATATCTCATCACGCAATATTATGTAAACACGAAATCTGTTCTTTGAATATTTACCCACCGTGTGTATGAAGTCAACATATGGAATAAAAAAAAACAATTTGTGGACATGTAAATAAGCCTTGGCCGAACACACGAACTGTCATGACCGAAAATAGCCCTTTTGTTTGTTCATTAGTTAGGATATTACGTGATTCAGCAGTCCTTTATTACAGTCAAAACTCGTTACTCCAACCACACACCGGGAGCCGGGAACCAGGGTTGCCAACCGAGCCCGCTCCAGCGAAAACCCAAGATGGTTCCGAACCCAAATATCATAACAATTGAATAATTTTAGCAACAAGGGTATGTTCGTATGAAGGGGTTCAAAGGTAAAATTTGCGAAACTGACGAATTTGTATTTTTAACTGTTTTTACAGAAAAACAGATAAATTTGCCTATGAAATGCTTCTAAAATTCAATGTAAAAATAGTATATTCTATTTTTTATTATTTCAATGAAAGAGACGCAAACAGACATGTTGAAAATACATACACTAAATATAATCAAAATAAATGGTTACGTCAACTCTCCAAATAAGGGTTAGGTACTAGGGATGGGTCGTCCACGTCCGTCCATCGACGAGACGATCAACTAGTTGAATTCGTCAACTAGTTAATCTATTTTCAACTTTATAGATAAAATAATAAATCTATTCTAATTTTGTTTACACCACTTTTTATTGATTTTTTACATGTTTCGGGAACAATGTTCCTTTTCTCAGATTGAGCCTTAAACTAAAGTTGACAAATAATACAGATATATTTATTTATTAATAATGTCACCACAAAGTGAAAGCTTTACATTGAAAGATTTATTCTTCAATAAATTTCTAGATAACATCTCAATGTAAATTATTTTTAAATTATGTATTTATTTTTATAAATTTATAGATAATAAATAAATGTAAAGGTTTTTATCATTTTATGTAACTTGTATTGAAACGAATGAATTTTTCGTAATCGATTTGAGTTAGTGTAGTGATAGTCCAACGTTTTCCAAAAAATAAGTCAGATATATTGAAAAAATCCAAACTTTGATGTCGCATATCTCCATAACTATTGATATTAGGTCATGATAGCTTTCGACTCATAATCAAGGCAGGAATATAGTCCTGCGAGGTTATTAATGTTTTCCATATAACCCTGTACACATGTAATGATATGTACCTAATATATTTTTTTATATACACATTACTGCTTTGTACTTATTTATATTTTTAATTTTTATACTCATATTTTAATGCTTATACCCGATACTTTCACTGCTTATATATGTAGTTTATATTTATATTTTACTGCTTATACCAGATATTCTCGTGTATGCCTACTTCTTTCTTTATTATATATAGAAAGAAGTATATAAAACAATATTTAAAAGTCTATAATGTGCGTAAACAAATAAATAATAAAATATTTCTTTTTACATATAAGCACAAGTAGCGGTTTTACTTTCCCCGAAACTATATTCCTTCGAACTTCTTTAAATTTTAAAAATTAACGTAATAAAAATAGCCAACGGTTGAGCCGTCGAGCAGCGTCGCGTCGTAGACAATTGACCATCGTCCCGATGTTTAGATAGAACGTCCGCGACGTCCGCGTAACGAAGTTGATGGTTACGAAATTCAATAGTGATAACTATTTATTTTCATAGTTTATTATTTCAAAGGTTCAAAATTAGGTTTTACGAAATTCCATTAAGGTGCCATTGTTTTGCAAAACCTGTAAATGATATGTTTATTACTTCATTTCATTTATGGAAATAAAATCTATAGATTTTCAAGTATGGACAAAAATAGTATGGTCGTGTAATGCAAGAATACAATTCTGGTATATTTTAACAGGAAACACAATCGAAAAAATAAAATAACTTAAAATAAAAAGATAACATCTAGTAACTGTGTCAATTCAATAGCAATTTTTGTCAGTTTAATATTTAAAAAAAACTGACAATTTAAAATTTGCACTGCCTTTCAGAAATATTCCAGATATAGTTTTCCCATCGTTGAAATGGTCTTCCCCGATGTCTCTTCATTGTCCGTGAACATTTTTTAAGATCAGTTTGGTCCAGTTGACCATATCTATCTCGCAATAAGTTTGGCCTAATTTATGTCACGTTAAGCACACTTCAAATGGGAAAAATTATTGATCAAAATGTCACTAACCCTCGATTGTCACCATGCTTTTTTTATCTTACAACAAAATTAAAGATTTTTATCCTCAAAGCAAGGCTCGAAACGGAATCGATATTATTTTTTCGGTTCGCAACCCTGCGAGTAACACATTAGAACGCAACGTAATGTATAAACATGAATATAAGTGCGTCCCTTAATTAAATAGGCATTCTTTTGTGTGTATCGTTATGCTTAAAATCCGTTACAATACACACACTTACACCCATGAGAGGTTAGTTACCTTCAGGCAAGATAGGGCGGATGTGTCGGAAAGGCAAGATATCGATTTTGAGTGCACTTAAAATACCTGTGATTATCTACTCATATCATAGATTTTTTTGCGATGTATATAGAGTGATTTGTGGTGTGTGAAGGAGTTGATAAGAAGTTCGACTTTACCGCACGGCTTCTTTCGTATTCTGCGCGATGTAAATTCATACATAAGTGTAGAGTAGCATACATAGCAAGCAATCAATAAAGGCACATAGGTTATCATAAATAATATACTCACATGATTTGAACTGTGGTTCATTGACGCAAGTTTACAGATTTCGATTGTAAGGTTACTCCGCTTAACCGCGCGGGCTGTCTTCGGTACCACGGTTGAGAAGAGAATGGCGATGCAACGCAGGCGGCCAATACTTGGGTCTGCCCGAACTTTTTATTTATGCTGTCATTTTGAGTCGCCGGAGTGTAAGATCTTCTTAAAAAAAATAATTTTCGTGTACGAATTCATATTTTTATTTGTTTTATGTATTCATACATTCATATATTTATTTTTGAATAAATATGAATATTTAAAAGGTAAACAGCATAATATTGTGATATATTAGGATCTGAAAAATATATTACCAGATAAATATTTCATTTTTACAGTAAAGTGGAACTCATGACATAAATATGTAGAGCCGTTCAATGAGCAAAAATTCCCGTATCGGCCGTACACTTTTGCCATCCAGATTGACATGCTTTCACCGTTTTTTCACTACACAGCAGGCAAAGCAAAAGCACTCGTGCTGTGTGGTGAGGATATCGTAATTCATCTGCAATAAAAAATCGTGCGTCTAGGTAAGTGTAGATTAATTCAAAGTAGTGACTGCACGCCACTGCTATATATGTATTGACCGGTTGATGCCAAGGCACGTAATCGCCATTTCCACTTAGTTATGGATTGTCTCTTCTCTTCTCATGTGCGTTATGTGTGGGTATAAATACGTAAGTATTGAACATATATAGAGAGACCATATTGAAGATATCTAGAGGGACCTCAAAAACATCAAAGTATCGAGCCCAAAAATATCTGTCGTCGGAATTGATTATTCGAGTACGTATCTCGGGTGGCGTAAGCTGAGAACATCCACAAAATGGGAGAAGCGATTCGTTTTTTGTTTGCACGCTTATTTATGAAAGTCAAGTAATTCGTTGAATAAACAATGCTTCTACGTTAGTGTAAATAAAACACAAAGTACACGGTAAAGCTTTATTGATTGCATCGTAATTGATATGTCAACTCATACTCAAAATAAAAGTTGTTAACGTCTACAAGTCATCTACTACTACATCTTCCAGTAAGTTATAACCAAAGCAGTCAACATTTTGTTAACCAATAATTAAACAAACCTGAATTTTTATTTCTTTGAGGCGGCATATTTGTAATAAAATATATTTGTACGTTTTTATCAGAAAATAAATAAAAAATATTAAATTTAAAGAAGGTGGAAACTCAAGAACGGTGTAACGTCCCAGAAAGCTGAATTAATTAAGACTGCATTGAACGGGGTATTGAGAGCGAATTCTATGAAAGCCCAACAGAGCCCTCTTCCACACAGCCGACAGAATCAAGATCACGGGAAAGATCGAGACGTGGATGAACAGATAATGTGAAAATGGATCTGCAGGGGGAGGCCAGCAGATTGCCACAATGGCGATGTCAATACATGTGTGGCTCTTTGTTGTGACTGCCACAAACGTTCCAGTCCCATGAGGCATTCAAAAGTTGAGAAAGAAGGCTTCGTAACTGGATTCAGTAGAATTAAATCCACCCGGAGATGACATCTCGGTACATTTATAAATGTTGTAACGAGATGGTAGAATGAGAAGGAATTACGCATTATCGAAATCTCTCGTAATCTCTGAAATGCTCCACAAACTACTGGAATCGACCTGGACATACTCATAAGCTCTGGAAACAAACATGGAGGAAGCGATATATAAAGGGATCGACCGCCACTGCGCAACAGTATTTGTTTGACGTTTGGCGAATGCGACATTACTAGCGATAAAAACACAGCGTTACAGTGTGACTAGCGCCTGTTTAACCGAGTGACAAATATTCGATGCGAGTACCTACCGACAAGCGAGAGGTTTTCTAGCGCGGACCCGAGCGATTTAACCAACGCGCATCATTGAATAAGAGACAATATTACAAGATGTTTTGCTTATAATATAATTTTGTTATTTAAAGGTATTTACTTAAAAAAAAGTGAGTCTACCTCAATTTATTTAAGATATATTGAATATAAATAATTTTTTGTATTTTTTAAATTAAAGAAATATCACACAAAGAATAATCAAAACAAAATAGATAGCAGTAGGTATACAATTACATATTTGATCGATATTCTGAAGGGGAGAAATATAGATTTGGGGGAATAGTGGTAGTCGCCACGCGGGTTGATGAACTGTAGCCATGAACCTTAAAGAACGCATGTCAACTTAAATATTTATACTTAATATTTTAGGACACAATTCATATAATTGGAATTGTGACATATTTACAGTTTTTATTTTGAGATAAACACAACTTATTTTTGTTACGATAGGTAATTATTTTGTTACGGTAGGTTTAACATTTTGAAATAGGCCCAACCAACAGATAGACTATAAATAATAAAATAAAATCGTTAACTACCTACGAACGACACGCATAACGTAGACATGACTTTATTTGGTTCTTAACGCATCTTCATTGTTAACTGTGAGGCCTGGGTACAGAATCTGAATGACAAAGTATAAATATCAAAACCAAATTGATTAATCAATTAGAAAGACATACAGAAAAATCAAATACACGAAAAAATATTTGGCTGCTACCGGGATTCGAACCGCGGATTTCCTCCTATCCGGGACAGGCGCATTATCCAATTACGCTATAGCAGCCTTGTATATTTCCGTGAATATATCGACCTTATCTGTAAGCCTCATTTATTAATTGATTAAAATTTATTATCCACTTTTATAGCAATCCACTTTTTCGTACGGTACGCTAGGCGCACATTCTTTTATCGCTAGAGGACGCCAGAATTAACCGTTTAGTTCATTTTTTATTTTTTTACAGATTTGATACAACACACATCTATCATATTCAAGAACACATTCTTATTGTGAAGTTGCAATTTTTTTCAGAACAAAGTTCTGTGAAATTTAAAACCAAATTAATTAATACAATCAAGACATAGAGAAAAATCAAAACCACGTACCGTAACAGAAAATGTGGATTGCTCTAAAAGTGGATAATAAATGTTAATCAATTAATAAACGAGACTTCAGATAAGGTCGATATATTCACGGAAATATACAAAGCCGCTATAGCGTAATTGGATAACACGCCTGCTCCGAATGGGAGGAGATCCGTGGTTCGAATGCCGGTGCAATTATTTTTTCGTGGGTTTGATTTTTTTGTATGTCTTTCTAATGGATTAATTAATTTGGTATTAAATTTCACAGAATTGTTCTGAAACAAATTGCAACTACTTAATAAGAATGTGTTCTTGAATATAATATAAATGAAACGTAATGTAGT
>JADDOH010011968.1:0-10946 GCA_016648135.1 Agrypnia vestita
CTCTCCCCCCCGGAGGAGGTCGGATCCGAGACGTGCCCCGAGACGATATCGGATTACTCGGCTGCTTATTTTTTGGTTCCTTTGTGCCTCGTCCCGGAGGATGTGAGACAGTCGTGGGATCTTGTTTACTTGAGTGTCCCATGTACCTCGCGATAAATAGTGTACATAAAAACAGGTATATGAAAAAATATGGCTGGGACACATCCTCACTCGTTCGTCTAGAGGTTAACGCGTTCGTAGCCACGCAGTATCACAGGTTTCCTTTCTTTCATCACTTCTGTTTACGTATTTTTATAATATTAAAAAAAATATAAGTTTTAAAGATGAATTGAAATTTTTAATATTTATATAGAATTTACATAAAAAATTAATTTAAAAAATTTCTGGGGGAGTCTTTGAATTTTTTTTTAAATAGAGATGCGAACACGGAATACGTGTCGCATCAATCAATATTCTTACTATTTTCAAACTAAGCTAAACGCTTGTGCTATGAAAAATAGGACTAACTTGCTAGTCTGGAGTGAGGTTCGAACCCGCGACCTTTGGATCACGAGGCGAGTGTCCTAACCACAAGACCTCCAGAATACTCTATATATAGATTGTATGTAAAAATATACAATCTATATATTCAAAGTAACTTTTTAACGTTAACGTTTTTGTACATGAAAAGATTTCTCCAGTATCGTTTTGTGATTGCAAAATAAATAAACAAAAGTTAATATTTGTATCCAACGCTTCATTTTTTGTATGTAGTTTTGACTCATTGCAGTG
The DNA here is from genome assembly GCA_016648135.1 of Agrypnia vestita. NCBI lineage: Eukaryota > Metazoa > Arthropoda > Insecta > Trichoptera > Phryganeidae > Agrypnia > Agrypnia vestita. The sequence goes on from JADDOH010011968.1 coordinate 772, forward strand.
TCAATTTATTTTAAACGAATTAGGTGAATATTTTACTTTATATTCTAAAGTATTTTGTTGAGTATATAAAATACATATTTAATATACTTAACAAAATGAGTGGTTTGGGCATGTTGGGCGAATGTAGTAGGAAATAATGGTAAGAAAGATATATAACGCAGGTTTTGACGGTGCCAGAAAGAGAGGGCGACCGCGGAAGACGTGGCACGACCAGATTAACCAGATACTGGAAGATGGTCGCATTTGAAGCCTCAACAACCGTCGAGCTTGTATGCCAAGGTGTATGAATGCGGATGAGGCGAGAGTTGTATGTCAGGACAGAAGAGTATGGCGCTCTATCCTCTCTGCTTACCCCCACCGGAAACGGCGTGATGGTAAGTAAGTAGTAAAATGAATAAATAGATTTTTTAACTAATTTATATTTTTTACAGGGTGCGTTCAGGGTCGATGCTCAGAATTACATTTAAATTTTTATCACTGTAGCAAAACACATCACAAAAACATTCAGACTTGAAAAAACCACACATATCAGTCATATTGAGACCTCACCAAGAATTCTGGGTAGGGGAATCCAGTGTCATGTTACTGAGAAAGAGTTAGAGCTTACCTTAAAAAGTCAATCTCTCCATCAGACGAATATCAGCATGTTTTTAAAACACATGTACGTAGAAGCTCGTAAGGGAAAAATATTTCTCGGCTTCAGAATCTCTTCTGCTGCTGTTGCATTCAGATCTAAATCTTTTTTCCATCCGGTCTGCATCAAAAGGATTCACTTTGCTTTTTACTGTAGACAAGTGTTTCCCAAACTTGCAACATTCTCTATCCCTTCCAAGACGTTTATACGTTTACCGACACAGCCCACATTTAAAAACAAATGTTTTAGGAAGGTGAAGGATTTTTTAAAAAATTTTTTGCAATGAAATTCCAACGCTTATAATAATGATAATAATTTTTTTATTTAAACACTAGCTGTGCCCGCGCGGCTTCGCACGCGTAGATTTTTAGTACACTGTTTGGATCGTCATAGAATTTTCGCGAACCTTCTAGAACATTCTCCTTCCAGAACTTTCAAGAAATTTATCGAATGTACAGGAATCTTACAGACACACCGACACATTCCGCAACTCAGTTTAGAACCTTATAGAACTTTCGGGAATTTTCTAGAACCTTATCCTTCAAGAACTTTCTAAAGCAGGCTTTTCCGGAACCTTCTAAACTCACCGACACAGTCGGCGCGCCTACTTTGAAACAATCTGAAGCATTCGCGGCCTTCCCATAACAAAACAATGTGCTAGAAAGCACATTTTCGTCACCCACTCCCACCCACGCACGGCCACCCCCACCAAACTCGCATATTTTCGATTTGACACCAAGGGCTATCCACCACCATAACCACCGAGGGGTGATTGTGGCTGGTTGTGGATATATATATATATTGATATTGATTTATGGATGACAAACACTTTATAGCTTTTACAAAAATGTATACACAAAAATGTATCAATATTTATATAGAGAGCAGGAATAATATTTATATCTTAGCACCAAAAAAATGATGATAATAAATCATCAACAAATTTAACAATAGTGTTAATTCTATAGTATAAACATTAACAAAAATATGTAAATTGGTTATTGAATAAAATGAAATATGTAAAAATAGTTGAAAAAATTAAAATTGAGATTTTTAAATTTTTTCTTGTATCTTGGCTTTTAATATGTTTTATGCATGCTTTATTCCCTTTTCATGGAGTTAGAATTTTACTTCCGAAGAAAAATTGCATTAAATAAAAAAAATTACAAGAATAGATTTTAAAAATTATAATAAATATCAACACTATTCAATATTTGACTTTTACTATCCTCACTTTTAAATGATAATTGGTATGTTGTGTATAAAAAAAAACTACTTACCTTCTTAGATCAGGTATTTAAATATACCTAGCAAGGTAGGTAGAGGCTGAGAGGTTTTTTACATACAGTCATGCTTTTGTTTTTTACATGCTTGTGTTTATTTAGAAATGTACATATATATGTATAAGTATTGAGAATGTAATAATCCTGTGACCAATAAACGCCAATTTATTGGCACTGAAACTGAAACTAAAATTTACTTCACAAATCAAAACATTAAAATCTTCACTTACGATGTAGTGTAATTGTTCAACACAATTTCATTGCTAATTTTTATATGTCGTTTGTACATAAAAATGAAAAATGTAAATGTTATAATTTAAGTATCGAAAAACCGAAACGCGCCTCATTTTATATTAAAATGTAAAAAATGCGACATTCTTTTTTATCAGAAATTAGAACTATGTACCTATCTTAATTATTATTTGGGCAAATTCTGTTGTCAGTTTTTAAATATCTGGTAATATTTGTTTTTAGTTCAGACGAAGTGCAGAATGTTTCGGATAGATCTAAGTTTTGCTTATATAATAAATTATAATTTTTAAAATTAGACATAATAATTTAAGTATCACAGTTTTAGTTACACTTCAAAGCATGTAATGTTTCTATAATATATATATTTTTAAATACTCCATTTTATAATTAATAATTAGTTTGTTATATAATCTGTTGCTATAACAATGAACAAATCTAACCTTGTAACTCTTTCACGTACTTCAAGATGAACTCTTTGGGAAACAGCGCTCTAGATGATTTTGTGGACAGGGAGGCCAGGAAGGTCAAAGTGTGGGGTGGAGTTGTGTAAAAGAAAATCTGCCAAGACGAAATCTGGTGGATAGCCAAATGAGGACAAGACCTGAATATATAAGTACCAATGGGACATGATGGTGACGTCAACTCCACTAGATGTATTAAGAGATCTTAAGTTCTGCGCATGTGTGGATGTGATTTAATTGGACAAATTACATATAAATATATTATATATATATTATATATATATATATGTAAGTATTAATTTCTTTGGGGATAACCCGCGTCAAAATCTGGTCCTCAAAAGGACCATTCGTCAACCGACGTTTCGCCTGAATCACAACAGGCATCTTCAGGGTGTCTTGTTAATTAATTTCCGTCACGAGGGGCAGTGCGAGCACGTCCGTTCGTATCGGAAGCTTATTACCAAGTGAGGTCTGGTAAGTCAAAATCTAAATTTGGGTACTGTGGTCATTATTGGCCTTAATGATTTTTGGGAATTTCGTATTAAATATTGGGTGTTCCCGGCCGTCGGTTGACGAATGGTCCTTCTGAGGACCAGATTTTGATGCGGGTTACCCCCAAATAAATTAAAACTAACATTTCTAACACCCGTGAAAACCTTCATTATAACATTATATATATATATATATATATATATATATATATAATATATATATATATATATATATATATATTATAATTATGGATAGTGTATCAAGATTAGCTATATAGCACAGCAGACTTTCGATTATCCGGGATGCAGATTAACCAAATGCGGGACGAATACGGAAAGTTAAAGTTAGTTAAACATCAGCTGTCCGTAGTGTCCAAAACGTGATCTCTTAAAAACTTTTTTTATGTTTATTATCTAGTTATTCTCAGTGCCTTGTGAGGTTAGTTGCGTTCAGTTGTTAGTGTCACTTCTTTACAAAATGGCGCGTAATTTACAACGGCTGCGTTGCTTACTCTCAACTGTCAGAAGTGTTCATTCTTTTTTCAGTGCTCTTGGATTTACCGCGAAATCGGAGTTTGGTGTTTATACAAAATTTTTCATTGATTAAAATTAATAATTATGTCTGACCACAGTGCTAACACAGTAAACATCAAAAATATAGTTTTTCATTATCAAAAATTAATGATGCGGATAGATTTCTATTAAAATTGTTAAAGCCAAACACGCCATAATAACATTGAAATAAAATCGATTTTTTTAGACACTAATAATGATTTTTTTTAAATAACTATGTTATCAATAAACACTAATTTTCAGATTCAAAATAAACTGAATTTTGCACAAAAATCTTTATTTGCATCACATTCATCCCCAAAACCCGGGAAAATGACAGATTTAACATTTCGATGGATGTCATTTTATTGTTAGATAGGGATGTATGACATTAAAGTTTCTTACGAAAATCGCTATGCAAAAAAAAAACGATATGTAGTTACCTATATATAGTGTAGGTACTATTTGCTATTTTTTTCAGTATATGAAATTTTTTCACACGAAAATTAGAGTAAAATTGAACAAAAGTCTGAAAGTAAAATTAAAATATCTCAAAAAGTAACAAAGTTATAGAATTTTAAATGAATAATTTTGTTCCGTCTGGGGGAGTCGCGTGACGTCATTTCCCGTACCAGGTGTATATCGCGGCTCGTGCTCCAGCACCCGGCTACGCGTACGCGTGACGTCACAAGCGAGTTGGTGGTTAATCATTCCTCACTAAAATACGTTAATTTTAATATTTTTTCTCTCTGTTATATGCTGACAGATTTCAACAATTTTTCCACCAATTTATTTGTTTTAGTCTATTTTTTAGTTAAATGTTTCAAAATATTGTCACGGGACGTAACCTTGGAAGGCAATGAATAAACTGGAAGTTAATTTTGTTTAATTTAGTACCAAAGAAAGTCCCAGATACGCGTTAAATTGTAGTACCGTTCTTAATTTAATGGTCGCTAAATGTCTCCCGAATATTTCACACACTTATTATTGTACTGTTACTTAATTCGCACTAGTTAACGTTACTTCTATCGCTTAGATCTCTTATGATAAATTCCGTTCAATGTTTGCTCGTAGAAACTACTCGCCCCGGTATCCCTTTATTAACATCCTTTGGTATCACTGCTGGTCGCACTGCGCTCGCTCGCTTATTAATATCGCGCGTTGTAAATGTGTCACAAATCACTGATCCCACTGGTTTACGCTATGTCGCGCACTTCCCGTCACGAAAATGAGTTGACTGATCTTCCCGTTGCGTTCCTCCTTTGATAGATAAATTACTCAGTCAGATTTATTCTAGAATTGGCGAGAAGTCTGTAGAACGTTCTAGACTTTTCCAATGTAATGTTTTACTACGTAATGACATATCATAGATTCTTCGAAAGAAAGAAAGCTGTCACGCATGACTGCGTTGCGTTCGTAATATTCGAGAGCTTTCGGTTACAGATGATTGACCTTTCTTTCCGTGACTTGTCGTATTGTTACCAGCATACAATTGTACATAGGTGTTAGTTAGTATGTAAAAGTTGAAAATGGAAAAAATCATTTTACACATTTCGTGCCGAAAATGGTGTATCACCTGTTCGGGAATATATTCCCAGTAGTTAGGGAGGAGCCCCCTAGAGATATGTCCGCGGCCGCAGTAAGGAAGTCCTCCACGCGGAGATAGCTGCGAGCAACACGTTCCGCTTATCTTTACGACCCCTTTGCCTCGCCCCCGCCCCGCCACTGTCTTATGTGCGAAGAGCGACCCCTTCGCGAGAAATATGCTCGGAACATATTTCGTCCAAAATGGTTAAGGTAAATTCCCAATTCGCGGGTTTAACATTTACGCGAATATTTTAGATCGGATTTCATCTAACTTTTTTTTATATTACCTATATTTTTACAGTTATCCATGTACGTTAACGTAAACCTATATGTGTTACTAGTGGCGCGCAAACTAGAATATCTAAGAAATTTCACAATTATTATCAAATTATGCAGATTTTATTGTATCATAATATTTGTATTATAATTAACTTTTTTCCAAAATTAATTACGTAGATACTTCAAAATACTGACTGCATTCATTTATATTTATAGAAATAGGTACACACCTGGGTAAATATACTTTTAAAAACTTTTTCTTCAAGAAATATATTAATTTTTATCTTTATATTTTTACAGATCATTTATTTATTTCAAATCAATATAAAAGATACTTACAAATTAGTCGTATATATAAAAGTATAAACAAATAGTATTCAACATTTCACCATAGCGTATTTCACGAATAAATAATTTCGTAATAACGGGAGTAAATAAATTATGTTAGACAAATGTAGAAACACTAGTATATTTTTAAATAAGTGCACAATGAAATAATAATAACGATGATATCCTATCTATATTAACGAAACTGAAAGTAGGTGTGTATGTCGGTCTATTTATTATACTATCCTTCGATTCATATGATTGAGCGAAACAAAACTTTGTATAATAATTCTTCAGGACCCTGCGTTATACATGACAGATACATGAGCATTATAAGTATCGCCATCCTAATTTTGTTAAAATGCTCTCTAGGATTCCGAAAAAATAATGTTGCCCCAGTCCATTCTCTAGATATTATACTCTCTCCCTTCCTGGAATAAGTGTTGCATACATTGTTATTATTTAGAAATGTAGGTAGGTATACTAAAAGTCGTTCGTTACAAATTTTGCTTATTTGCGTCCTAAAAACATGAGGAAAATGTGTATAGTTATCCCCCTCGTCTTCACCCACCGGACATCCCACCCTCTCCCTGCCTAGACCAAAGTTTAGAACCTTAAGTGCAAAATCAAGATATCCGTTTTCCCTTTTTAAATTATAGCTACCGCCAACAATTCCGGACTCGGACATCTGCTATACCTACCTACGTTCATTGGCAGTTAATTTACTTGCCTATTTATTTATTTATTTGTTGTATGTAAAGTATTGACTATTTATTTTTAATTTCATAGCAATTTATTTTTTTAAATATTTACAAATACATAAACTTTAGTTTTTGTAAATTATCAACACTCAAGTACGTGCGATGGAGTTGTTAAATCCAAAAGACATGAAAAAGTAAAAATACAACAGGTATCAATTATTATTAAATCATGCAATTATCATATACAAATTATAAATAAGTGTGTCACTACATTTTTTACGTTTGTTATATCATATCATATTTTAAACGTGTTGCATTGTTTTCAACTCAATAACTCTTTCCAATTCGGAATGTTTGTGGAAAACAAAACATACTATTTCAGGTTTTGAAGTACCAGGAGCACATAAGGGCGAGAAGATCTCCACCAATTCCTTTTCGCCCTTGTACCCAAATCGTGTTCGTGATTAAGAAGGGGGGGCGGAGTGCGGGAGTGGAGGGAGCAGAAACCTAATCCGGCTTATCCGGCAAGTAATTTGGACTCTCCCATCAGATTGGCGGGGAATCTCCTCTAAGTCTATCCATTTCTCTTTGTGTCACCAGCTCCCGACGCTTATGTTCTCCTAATACTTTTTAGTTCGTCAATTCGCCAAATTGCGGCCGCGAACTTCAATCGGCGCACGGTACGGATAAAGTGCTCACAATTAATTAATCCGTTGCATCTTTTTATTTATTTTCTATTCGAGTGATAGTATACCACAGTTTTTTTTTTTTAGTTAAACACACATAAAGAAAATAATTATAATCCATAATACATATATGGTACCCACCCATACTGAAAGAAAGGTTGCATGGAAAATATGTTATAATATTAAAAAACACAAATACAATGTAATATATAAATATGAATAATATTGCTTTAAAAAAATTCTAATCAAAATATTGGTATCTCATCACCAACGGTATTATCTATACTGTATGGCGATGATAAATTTCATCGACAGATGGCGGTAATAAAAATACAACAAAGGTCGATATATATAAGACTTATAAATATTTGATAGATGTGTTGGTCTATCATGGGTGGAATTATGAACGTTTTATTGTTTAAAGAGATCACTTAAGCCAGCCGTACGATAGATCGTAAGCTCTATAAACACCCAAAAAAACTTTCATACGTACTTTCCCATATAAAAATGGCTTGGTATATATGAGACATATATAAAATATATATTGGTTTATTATTACTCCCTTTCATTTAACTCGTAGCGTCTGCTTGTCTGCCAAAAAAAAAAATTGTCGCGATCCAATCGAGCTGAAACTTTGCAGGCAGACTCGTGGTAACGACAAAAATGATCTAACAAATTTTCGTTTAAAAAACATTAATTATAGTGTAATTGTTGATTTTTCGACATTTTTTTCAAATTCGAAACCATACAAATGAGAATGGAGCCCGACGCGAGGAGAAGGCGCGAAACCTGTTTCAAATAGTCTGACTCGAGCCATGGGTCCATCAGACGGTTTTGCCGACGCCGTGCCCCCCTATACAATTTATTACGTTTTCAATATTCAATAAGTTTTAAAGATAATAATATACATGGGATAGATTTACCACATGGACTTAAAGCAAGAGGAATATGTTGATAGAATATCAAATAGGAAACAATACATATGAGAAAGGGAGTATAATAAAAACTTGGTTTTTATGGTTTAGTTTTTATATTTTTTCACTCTCTAAAGTTTCGCTGCCTGCCATACGGAGGTTAAAAATCTTCACTCTTATTTGATAGCTCTCTGAGCAATGACTGTAGGTCGCGATGGAACCAATCATAGAAGTTCTTCAACTTTGAGATTCATCTTCTTGTTGTATATTGGAATGTGAAACAATCTATGCTGACGATGTCTAATGTAATTATCAGGAACATACAAGCATAATTTCAGGATTATCGATCATACCGCGCAACAATCGATAAAAATGTGTAATCAAATACACATTCCTTCTAGTCTCTAGACTATTGTAGCCAAGCATACCCTGGAGAAACTCGGTTGGGTAAAGCCAAGGATAATGCCCGTACTCTCTCGTGTATAGATATCTCAGAAACTTCTTTTGGACTTTCTACACCATAAGAGAGTACTTGCCCTCATGTGGCCCCCAGATCATCGAGCCACTCTCGAATCTACTCTGCACCAAGAAGTTGTAAAGAGTTCTGAGTACGCGGGTATTCTCGAAAACCCTGGCAGTACGCAGAACAAATCCTAACATTCTCAAAGCATTACCACTGATCGTCTCTATGTGATCGTGAAATGTTAGGTTGCTTACAAATCTAACACCTAGGACCAACCTGCCGATGGTTATGCCTGTTGGAAGAGCCACAGCTATGCTGAACAAAATCGCTTTGGGTATTGATATATTCCATGTGTCTGAGGGGGTTTTCCGAAGCGGGATTCTCCTATACCTTTGACCAGATTTTATGTGATTTTTAATTTATTAAATATTTTTATTTTGATATATACTTCCTAATATATATGCCTTAAACATTTTGTTTGTAATTTACATATTATCAATAAATAAATTGAATTGAATTGAATTCTATGTCGAGTTTCTCTTGAAGCTTCCCTGGAGTACCTACCGTGACGTATGTACCTACGTGACGTGAGGGTCATCATTAGACACAGTAGGCATCATTCCTAGGTCCTAGAACATACAATAATTACGATTATGCGAGCATGCGAGAAAAATGTAACTGAATATTCAAAAAATTATCTTCCTGATGAGGGGGCCTTACGAGAACTACGGGAGACAGAAGAGTGAAGGAGTAATTTGGAAAATGACCGTTGCGGCCGTGGCAGAGTGTCGGCTGATTCGGGCTCCAAATGATCCCGGTCCGCGCAAAGCAACGCGGTGATTGAGTCGTTAACCGATAACCACAAATGCTCCAGCCCGCATCCCTGTCGACGGACGCAGCCGCGCTCCAGAGAGAAGGGTTGGTAGGCTGTGCGATGACAAGTTGCACACTAATCGATTGGATTGTGCTTCAATTAGTACTAAGTCAAATAAAAGCGCAAACCGGGCTTGTTTTGACACACATTAGGGTAATGACGTCATTACCCGAATAAACATCGTGGAAAAGGGTTGATTTAATTGAAATAAATTGGTTTTTAATGTGACATACATGTATCGATTTTAAATTGATCTCATGAAGAATAACGATTTAATCAATAACAGTTAATCTATATTTTATTTTTCAATTTATACAATAATTATTAAGTATAATTACTATATTTTTTAAAGCATCCAGGTATAGTAAGGTATATTCAGGCAGGCGACTTTAACGGGAGTAGGTGTTGTTTATTTCCAAATAAATGTAACTATAATATTTACCAAAGTTTACTATTTTTTTACTCTCCACAGCAGCGAATATTTGACTACATTATTTAATAATAAATTTATGTAAAAACTATCTAATCTAATCCCAATTATAATAATTTCGTTGTTTGTCCGTCTGTCCGCCTGTCCCCGTAACTTCATGTAAAGTTCGTAACTTTTTTTTATAAATAAATAACTATTCTTTGGAATCCGACATGTTAAAATTGACATGATGTTTGACGAG
>JADDOH010011969.1:0-13215 GCA_016648135.1 Agrypnia vestita
GCCCTGAATGCGCCGCGTTGGATAAGGATCACTCAACTGCACCACGACTCAGGCATCCCGCCTATACAAGACTTCATCCGAGACATGGCCAAGCGTTTTTATGCAGGCATCTCCTCCCACCCTAACCCAACAATCAACACTCTGTCGCTCTACGACGAGAATACTCCAGCAAGAATTAGGAGACCCAAGATGGTCCTCCTGGGGGCTCCCCCCCCCCGTGCCCCCCCCCCTGCGTCACCACAGCAGCAACCCTGAGCCATGACATCAGTAACCCCCCCCCCCCCTTTTTTCTATCTTTTCCCTATCACCTTCTTTCTAAAGTGAAGTAAAGAAACCCCTTCACTATTACATCAGATGGAAGAGCAAGGGGTCCATTAGTGACCCGGTACTCTGGTTTGCCATCATACAAGGTCAAGGTCCTACCTGACGATGAATTCTTCGATGAGATCGAAACATCGGCCAAAGAAATCATATATATACGGTAGAATATGCCAGGCACAGAAAATTTGCATTCTGTGCCTGGCATATTCTACCTTCTGTTTTTTTCTGATATTTCACTCTCTTCCATCTACAGACCATCAAAATAAAATTCTGTTTCTAATTTTCACAATTAAGTGGCAACAAGTGTCAGCCGTAAGTTAAAAAAATGGCCGCCAGAACATGTTTGACTGTCACCGTGATACATTTTGTAATGCGAAGTACACGAGTACGAAAGAGTCTTGGACTGTCGGACTTATATTTGAATCAATGACTGTGCTTAAGTCATCCCTCACCCCGATAATAATATTTCGTATCCCTCATTACATCACTTGAGATATTATTGCATTTTGTGTTACTAACCTATTTTAATTGTTGGGTGTTAATTATAAATGTTGCGTTTTCAGCTCATTCTGATACTTAGTTATTTCATAGACTTGACGAGTACGCTGGAAAAAATAGTCTCGTTTGAAAAACGAAGGGTATTCTTGTGCCTTTGTGCTACTTAGCAGGAGAGATATACAAGACTTTAAAGTTTAGACTTTAAAGCTTAAAAAAATGAGGTTGTTGGCTTTTCAATCTCAATTTCGTACAATATCAGTGTTATTATTCCTTGCACCCTCCCAACTCAATGCCTATTTGGTAGGCTATTGGGGTCGGCTCTTTTCGTTCTCAGGCTGTATCTTTTTCGGTTCTGGGTATCGCTTTCCTCCAGGTCGTTTCTCTGTAGGAATTTGGAGCATTGAGTCATTCAGGAGTTCTTTGGTCTTCCTCTGGATGACTGTCGATTCAGCTCCATGAACATTGCTTGCTTCGCCGTGTGGTCTAATAATCTCCGTCTTATGCACCCGTACCATCTCAACTGTAGTTCTTCCAGCTAACTATTTATATCCGTGACATCTAGACTACCATGAATGTGTGAACTTTTAATCCTTTATTTTAGTATTACTCCTACCAACCATCTAAGCATTCACATTTGCACTGTTTCATGTTACCTAGAGTAGTAGTTCTACGTAGTCCAGCATTCAAAGGCATACGTATCGGCAATTATGTAAATCAAATATGATTTTCATAACCTACGTCATTACGGTTGTCGATATTTTTGCTTTGTGAGTCAGCTACATATGATCACATAAATCATTCAGCATCATGTATTTGAGTTATGGTTCTTGTGCAGAATATTCTAGATCCCGTATCCTACTAAAGAAATAACTATTATACAAAAATATATTTACAAAAGGTCACTTTGTTTACTTTAAAATAAAGACTGTCTCCGAGAATCGCTGAGCCTATGTGGAGCATCTGAGAACTGGGAGTAGCTGGCACAAGATCGTGAGAGCTGGGGGAGAGTTTGCTCTCGGGTTGATGGTGTTGCGGCAGCGAGACAATTTAAAAATGAGCAACAAGCCGCAACCATGCGTCAACGGGACCGACCGATGCAACCTAACCCCTTCCTATGTGAAATATGCGGAAGAGAGTGCGTCTCTCAAATAGGGCTATTTCCCCATCGCAAAGCTCATTAGAGGTGCAGCAACAACTAAGTCAGAATGGCGAGGGGATCCTCGATCACGAGGTTCGGCTAAAACAATAAATAGAGTTTGAATGTTGATTACGTTTTTGTTACTATTAATCGCTTAGTTTTATAAAATGTCTAGTTTTTTCCCTTTTTACAAATGTTTATTAAATCTACGCTATTACTGTCGAAACGATGACCTTCAGTTCTCTCGTGGTCTACCATTTCCGATTTGATTATAAAAAATTTGATTCCCCTCAAGTATTTTTCGAACCTTGTCTCTATTTTTCACATATCGAACAGAATGGAAGAAAATAGAGACAAGGTCGAAGAACACTTTCATACATTGGACAGACATGCGAAAGAACTTTTACTATATGATGTTAGGGACCCCTCTAAGAATATGGTTTAAGTTTCGAAACATCGTTATATTTAAGTATCCGTGGTGCTATCTAAGTGCGTACGACCAAGTGACAATATTTTTCGATCTTCTTGTAATAACAATAGCAATAGCTATCAAGATTTGTTGTTAGAGATTGAACACTGCGATGAAAAAATTATTTAACTCTGATGAAAATAAAAACGAAATAAAGCTTTCTTTCCCCGTTTGACGCTTTATCGATCCTGGCCTCTTAGTACTTGTAACGAAAACTCGTAAGTTTTTAATCCTTGAAAATGTTTGGTGGACTAACAGATAATTTAGAAAATATCCCTAATCGAGGATAAACAATCAACTTTTTAGCACAAAACTTTTCCAAAAGTTTAACGCGAAAGAAAAAGCATCTTACCTTCAGTCCCGCATTTAGTTGAATTAATTCTGCTATTTTTCCGCTCCAAAGTTTCAGTTCTAAGTACAGTCTCGCCATTATGAAATTACCGGCACGAAAGTCAAGCTACGTATATATACTTGTTAAAGGAAGATAGGATCCCACAGTTGCCAATTAACGAAACATCTTCGCCCCTAACTACATTAAACACGTGGAGAAACCGATTAGATCGTCTAATACGGCAACAGGGGAGGGCTGGTGGGGGTGGATAGAGCCCTCAGTTTACCGGGAAACTCGCTAGTCAAGTTGGAAGTGCGCACAAGTCTCCGGAGACAGCGGAGGGTTGTTTTAGCTGATTGAATCGTTTAAGGCTAACTATTGTTTAATCGAAAAACATGGAAAACTTTACGCTTTGAAAGCTTTTTGTACGATCCGGCTCGAAGGACCGTGATTTGCATATAATTCCCCCTCAATGAATTATCTTCTCACGATGAAATTGCATAAATTGTATGAGTGATGTATTAATTATAAACTGTATTTTATTATAGGTACACGTTATTTTATATAAACGTTACCAAATAATTATTCTTCTTTCTTTTTCTTCAGCCTTCATATTTCCACGACTGGATATAGGCCTCTACCCCTTACCCTTTCATTTTTTCTCGGCGGAGCCTGTAGCCGCTAGGAGATGCGTCCCCGGCTGGCGAATAGGAGAAATCTTTCCAGATATGGAGAATAAGAGGGAAATAAAGCAAATAAATCAGTCTCGCAGACCAACAGGAGGTAGTGTCTGAACCATGGGCGGCTACAAACAGCTGTTCCCTATGTTAAGGGCGACTGATTTCAAAACCCACTAACCCGTAATTGGCAAGTATGGTGTTTTAATGTAACCCTTACAAATGAAATGAACCCGAATTCTAAAACATGACTACCCCAGGTGAGTAAAACACGACGTTTGGAATCTCACACCATTCCAATGGTCTGCGCCAAGGAATTTGAGGGAGAGAAACAATTCTAAAAAGACCAAATAATTACATTTTTCAAAATAAATAATCCAAATCCATCAAGTGAGAACGAGGATCCAGGCTGTCGAGATGCGTTTTCTAAGGGGAGTAGCGGGAGTCACACTGATGGATATAAGGCACCCACTCGGCATTCCCTACTCCTAAGTATAGAAGAATCACAAATGATTTGGCTTGTACATGTACTTAGAATGCCAGAGGAACGAATTCCAATAAATATTCTCTTGACAACCCCAGAAGGAAGACGATCCAGATTAAGTTAAGAGAAAAAACTTGTTAACTCACGCGGAAGCAGAACAAGATAGAGGAATATGGAAGCACCTTGTCAGCACTTTAGGCCCCCGACCCTACTAGGACAAAGAGATGAAGATAATGATGAAAAAATCCAATCACTTTTAACTAATTAAATATTATACCAGTTTCCGAAATTTTAAATCTAAAATTTGTTTTATAAAAAAGCTTTGATTGGTTATAACAATTTTATTCTTGGAGTAGTCAATTATCCGAGAAAGTCTTCGTTAGAACACATCGTTAGACCACACACTAATTTAATCCACCAATTCATCCATGACTCTCGTGCATTTTGACAAGACTGGAGTATAGATTCGCTCGAAATTGTGGAATACTAGACAGGCGTTACGAGATTTTACGATTCTCGAAAATTGATATATTGGGCACATATCAATTAGTTGTATTACGGAACTAAAACACGGTTTGTCAGAAATATTTTCACGGTAGTTCAGAATCTTCTAGCTTGAGTTTTCTGGGATATTTATGATCTTTGTTTGAACAATATTACTGGCAAACATATCTGGCTGAAACGCAACAGTTTGGACGCAATATTAATTGAATAATTATAAACAACTAACAACTCCGGCTGGAACCCATTTTAACGGTATTATATTATATTAATCTTTTCTTACAAATAATTCTTAATATTTTCCAGTAAATGTAAGAGCGTGACCATTTTAAAGCCATTTAAGCTAGTTGAGCATTCAATTCTAATGTTCATGTTTTAAATTGCTTAAATTGCTCAATTGCTTTACCGTAAGACACTTAGTTAACAGCGTGGTTAAGTACTAGTATTTTCTATCACGGTTCCGGTTAGCCCTATGCAATCGCTTGCCCCACTTTTTAACAAAAATAGTCAGAATTTCCCCGGAACAAACGGCCGGCCACGCGACGCGTAATCAAGAATTTACCGTAATTACATACAATATTTTCTATGTAAGTTTACAAAGATATTAACTGTTTGTCATAAATAAATAGGCAAACAACAAGATTTTTTTTGTAATCTGCTTTTTTTAAATTTTATTAAAACATAAAAAAAAATTTCGCGCGATATTTGCTCCAGATTTTTTAACATTACTGCTTTTAGGGATCTCCGCGGTCCAGTATTTTGTAATAATTAACTGTCAAATTTCAATTAAATAACAGTGTAGCAATATATTCTCTATCAGCAGCCATTTCGAACAGTATTTCTACAAGGATACCACTTTAATGTAAAATTAAAGATTTTTCAAGCAATTGATTCAAATATAAGAAGGTCGATGTACGTAGAAGAGTACTTGCGTAATCCTTACAGACACAGTCAGAAGGATTGTTCTGTAGTAATGCCCTTAAGGCCGTCACGATTGACTCCGAATTAAGGGTAGGATTAAAGGACAGGCGATGATTTAGGTGGATCACTTTTATTGCGGCCGTAAAACCTTTCCCAGGAGTCCTTCAACCTGGGATTTGATTTGTGGCCGGAATTAAGGACGGTCTTAATGTAGATTATAATCCCCGCTTAATGAAAATCCATCGAGCGTGGAGGAAGTACAAGGTATTAAGGTACAAAAGTTAAGAATCAAAAAATAATGTACGTACCAAAATCCATCTGATTTGGGGAAAAGAAGAGGGGCTACATGAAAAATCAGGAGGCGATAATTTAATTCAGTCTAATCCACTTTTTTACAAAGTAAAAAAATGGAACGTTTAATACTGTAATTTCAGTATTTTTAGCACCGTCTGAATATGTAAGATACGTAGCTTTTGCGATGATGGGGTTTGTTGATAGGGTTATTTACAAACAGGGCAAATGGATTTGGCCCTGTTTGAAAATAATCCTATCTAAATTTATTCATTATTAAAAATTCGGATTTTATTTAAGGGTTTTGGCTGTGAGTGTTAAGTGACTTATTTTTATATGTAGGTATGTTCTGAAAACACAGTTATGGAATTATGTCCCCAGAAGAATCACTAATTAATTAAGATAAATAATTGAAGTCTTACTGAGACGAAACTATTTAGATCAGAAACAAATATGAAAGTCTTTTTATAGGATGGCCCAGAGCTTACGATCTGTACGAGCTGGCTAAGTGATCACTCTATCAATGCAACATTCACCAATTCCATCGTAAGAACATCCATACATTATCTAATGTTCTACATATATATGTTCCAAATCTGAAAACCTCGTTTATTTTAAGGGACCCTGCTGGAGATATCTGTAGACTCATGAACTAGTTTACATAGATTTTGCTGGAACCAGTCCCTCAAGTTACAGAATAATGAGATGCTGTGTCTTTCTACGCTTCTTTTTACACTTTTTTACACGGAGGACATCAACATCTATTCAAACAGAAAAAATTCAGTACCCGTCAATAGTGCTGTATTTCAAAGGCCTCGACTTGGTTTGGTGTCCATGCCTCCACAACAAATAACAGAATGTCTAAAGTATAACGTCAAACCATGCGCATTCTTGGTTGCATTACGTTTGATTAGGTTATAGTTAGAAAGTACAGATCTTTCTGAGAAACACACTTCTTGTCATATATATTCTTCTTGAGATAGATTTCCCCCATTCGTTCAACTACTTGATTCGCGTGAATCTTTCTATTAATTCATCAATGATGATTATTATATCTTGGTATATTTGTGATTTTACCCTAGAGTGTAATAATAAAATATATACAAGCATCGGATATAACGACAATGGTATCACAATAGAGAAAGGTGGCTGGTAGAGATGAGATAAGGCCTGAAATGATGAAAAACCAGAGCAGTAAAGGAATAAGTTGGCTAGCCCGCATATTTTCAGTAGGTTGGAAGATGGAAATGCCCCGAAAGTTTACCAAACAGGAATGATAGCCCCATTTCTAAAAGGGGGATAGCAAAGTGTGTGCCAACTACAGAGGAAATACCTTGCTGAGTCAGCCAGGTAAAATATATGCTTGCAGAGTAAAGAAAAAGAAGATCCAAGAAGGTCATTACAATTATAGAGCCGGGAGAGGTGCAACAAATCAATTGTTTCTGCTACAACAAGCTATCCAGAAAACCTGGGAATTTGGAAAAGTATTCGTAAGGGATTAATAGACTTAGTAAGTAAGTAAATGTACGATTTAGTATCACACAACATCCTACGGACAGTGCTGGACAAATACGGAGTAGAGAGAGACCTCAGAGCAATTCAATACTTATATGAAGATTGCAAAAGCTGCGTACCAGTAAACAGCGCAATATCGGAGGAGTGAGTTCAATATGGGAATAGGATTGAGACAAGGTTGCCCACTTTTAATAATCCTGTTCACCCTTTGTATGGACAGAATAAGCCGAAAAATCCAAACAGCGAGGGCCGTGAGAGTAGGAGATGTGGAAATAGATTTTTTACACTTAGCGAACGATATGGCGAGGCTGGTACTCACACAAAAGGACTTACAATAGTGGATAAATTCCTTCAATGAAGAGTGCACTCAAATTGGAATGAAGATTAGTACTGCCAAATGGTGGTTATGGTCGTTGGAATAGACAAAGAGCAGTGCTTTATCAGCATACAGGGGACCAACTGAGGCAAGTCGAAAAATTAAAATACCTTGGGGTGGAATTTTCTAGCAACGGGAGGCGGGAAAGTGAAATAAATAAAATAATATATACGGCAGCGGCCAGCGTTTTACGTTATCTGTTTAGTGCGGTGATAAAAAAATCCAAGCATAATGTTACGAAAAAACGTTTTCAAATCTGTGTACATGCCTAGCCATCAAATTTGGATCCTAACGGAAAGAGAGAGAGCAAGGATCCAGGATGCCGAGATGAGTTTTCTATGGAGGGTAGCGGGAGTCACACTGATCGTCAAAGTGAGAAGTGCTGGCATAAGGCACATGAAGCCCCTACTCCTACGTATATAAAAATTACAAATAAGGTGACTTGGACAAGTACTCAGAATGCCAGAGGAACTAATACCAAGAAGAATCCTCTTGGCAACCCCGGAAGGAGGACGACCGGTGGGTCGCCCAGATTAAGCTGGGAGAAGCAACAAAAAATGTTTATGAAAACATAATGAGTCTGGACCGTTTGATTTATGCGGAAGCAGAGCAAGAATATGGAAGCATCTTGCCCCCGACCCTACTAGGACAAGAAGATGAAGATGATGATGATGATGATATTTGTCATTATATTGTTAATAATATACATAATATGGTGTAAATTATGAGAGACTAATTAGCGTGTTTGATATTCGAGAATCATCGAGCCCTCAGTATTGATAAACATACTTGATCATATATATCCTTGCGTATTATCTCAGTTCCATGTTATACCGACCAAACGTCACGTGGGTGCGCCGTGCAAATAATGAGCAAGATGGCGGACACAGGTGGGCTGGCTTTTAATAATGGCCCAGTACCGAAGTCTTTGATATACGGCAGCGAGATTATCTCACAAGTACTGCAGGAGGACTTGGTTTGGTATGCTTGTCGTAGAGGGTACCTACCTACTGTGAAAGACAAAAAAAGTGTTGTAGGTACCTGACGGCAACTCTGTGTAAAATTGTGATTAACGATCTCTACTTGCAAATTTGTCTTCAATTAAAAACTACATTAAAAGAAACAAATATCTTCTATATACTATTATGGAGGATGGTAGTGTAAAGAGTTTTTCAAAAGAATAAATAGGGTTTATGTTGCTCTAGTGACACAAAATTCCAAAGCATTCACTGTGTTCAGAAGATTAAGATGATTTTCAGTGAGAAAAATAATCTGAATCAAAATCAAAGAACTTACATGTAGATACTTTATTATTTTTTCAATTGATTCAGCAACATTGTACATTGACATTTCTTAAAATATTGATTTTATTATTTGTATAAATCTGCTTATATTATTTGATTAATTACACCTATATGTTTCGGAAATACCTTTCCATCGTCAGGGTGTGTTATATATATATATAAAACACACCCGTTATATAGGGCGTATATATATATATATATATATATATATTATATATATATATGTGTATATAACTCCCTGACGATGGAAAGGTATTTCCGAAACATGTAGGTGTAATTGATCAAATAATATAAGTAAATTTATACAAATAATACAATCAATATTTTTTTTTTAGATACTTCATTCAAAACACACTTTAGGCATGCTTTGGAATTCTTGGAATAAAAGAGTAGTTGTTGGTTGGTATTGAGCAAGCTTGACGTATAGCGTAGATCTGCCAGATGTTATGGCAGAGACACGAATGGCTCGTGATGTCGTCTATCCCTCTTTCTAGTATGACATTGTTCTGTTTGTTTACGGGCGCGGAGTTTTGTTTACATTAACGTTAATAAAACTATAACAGCTCTTACACGATCAAGTACACTGCGCAGCTTTACAAAAAACATGTGATTTCAAAAGATTTTTTTTTCGTAGTTTGGACAGAGCCTATATTTTCACCGCAGATGTGGATCGCCAATTTCCGCTTCTCTGTCTTGATACCAGGACCGGAAGTCCATGATAAAATAATAAATGAAATGTAGAGCATGAACCGAGACCTACGTAACACAGAATATATAACGCCCTTATTAGATACACCATAAATTATTTCAGCGAGTACAAAGTAGAAAGGTCCTTATCAGGGCTGCCAACTCGAACACAGTCCTGACAATTTTAATTCCTGTTCGACACATGATACACGATTAAGTTAAGGGATAAAACATAAAATAAAACCCTTTAGTGATACTCGTACCTATCTACGCAATTACGAAGGAAATATTTATAATGCTGACATTTCAGTAATTTTCAGATGAGTATCGCAAAAGTTTTTGGAAATTTTCATCCAAAATATCACAGAAAAAAATGAGAATAAAAAAGGAAATGGAAGAATACCACAATGGCAAAAATGACGGAAAAAACATGAAATAATAGCCAGATTGAGGAGTTACTTTATTTTGTACTTCTTGTTATAAAGGATAATAATAAAATTCCTCCAGGGTAACAACTTACTTGCTTGTTAGGAACAGACTTTATTTTAAGAAATGTATTTTATTATTTCATGAATTATTATTCAATATATTATTCAAAAAACATGAAATAATAGCCAGATTGAGGAGTTACTTTATTTTGTACTTCTTGTTATAAAGGATAATAATAAAATTCCTCCAGGGTAACAACTTACTTGCTTGTTAGGAACAGACTTTATTTTAAGAAATGTATTTTATTATTTCAAGCTGTAAAATCCCAGCAAGGAACATACAATAATTAGACCTGGGATATATTTTTAATATATTTATAAACAATAAGCAGGTTTTTTTTAATTTAACAAGTGCGCATTATTAAGAAATATATTTTTAAAATGTTGAAATAAGTATCTACTCTGCGAAGGAAAGACAGTAACATGTTGCAATCAAATAAATATCTCCGTTCTAAAGAAATGCTTTACACAACACACTCAAAAAATAATAGTTGTAAACTTTGCTATAAAAAGTGGACGCAGTCTGGAAGAAAAATTCTTCTTCTTTTTTGTTACTCTATCCGCATCCATTGCTGGACTGAAGCACCAGGATTCGTGAATCCCGATTTTGTGCTACATTCCTCCAAAACAAGTAACCAGTTCTCTTAATAGCATCCGTCCCATACTAGTAACAATAGAACACTCACTAGTTTGAGACGGCGAGATAAAATTAAGTATTACAATAGTGGATTTATCTTTTATGTAACCGTGTTCGGGATATAAACCTTCCTTAAGTATTATCAATTATAAGAGCGGAAGGAATTGTATATAATCGAAGATTTTATAGCACTCTACACCGTTTATAACGAACTGGAAGTTACTGGTAAGACCTAGGATAATCCACTGGATTCTGGAAGCATCGAAAGCGATATTGACTATAAAATGAGATTATCCGGGCCAATTTGCATATAGTATTTGCATTGTACTGACAGAATGCGAATCATTGCACTGGGATCCAAAACAAAGGCTAAAGAGGTCACATATACACGGAATAATATCCCAGAAAACCACACACAGAAGATTCTGAACGGCCCTGAAAATCTGAGAATATTTTTGGTAAAAACGTGTTACCCAGCGATAATAAAGTGTTCATAAACGAGGGATATATTGCGATATAGTGTCGATTGTGACTTTGTACGTTGAATAATCGCTTATTACTAAATCGCTAATGTATTTCAAGTATTTTCATTAATGGAACCTATCTGAGCCACCTCAGGTTTACAGACGATATCGTGATTGTCAGCATTAATGTAAGAGAATTGGAAACTATGACCACAGAATTGCATGAAGCATCGAAAACAATGTTTGGTAAATTGAAACACTTGTTTGGAAATAAATAAATGTTCAATTCATGCATCCCACCGTTGTTGAAATGTGGTCTGGAAACAGCAACACTAACAGAATTAAGCATATACCAATTAAAATGTACACAGTGGGCCATGGAAAAGCAGATGCTCGGCGTGAGCCTTCGAGATTAAATCAGAAATGAAGAAACAAGACGCCGAACAAAAGTTGCCGATATTTTGGACCATATTTCAAAATTAAAATGGCAGTGGGCTGGGCATATGGCTCGAAAGGAGGATACTAGAAGGGCACCCAGAATCCTACAGTGGAGGCCCTGGATGAAAAAGAGAAGCGTCGGAAGATCTCCCAAAAGGTGGTCAGATGACATACTCCAGCAAGCAGGAAGAATCTGGACGCGAAGGGGGATAAACAGAGATGAGGAGAGGAAAATAAAAGAGGCCTACATTCAACAGTGGAGAGAAAAAGGCTGAGGAAGTAGAAGAAAAATAAAGATTTTCATTCATTCCTTCTGCAGCTACGACGCGTGGCACTATAATAAATACTTCATGTCGGGACCGACACTTCGAGATATCAATCAGACATCGTTGAATCTCTCCAACACATCAATCACTGAACACTTCCAGCTCTGCCCTGTGCTTACATTGCCCCCACTAGGATCCATCGCCAGGCTCTCATGTAAATAATATCACTTAATGCGAATGTTTTCCAAATTAGGTTTCATCTGAATTGAGAAATGTTATATTGTTCTCCGTCCTTTAAGTACTCATATTAAATTTCAAAGAATTCCTACCCCGAGGCAAAAAGAAAACAAAGGGGATAAACAAATTTCTCAGAAAACGAATCCATCATTTAAATTTTATTGCAATATGAGACCTTCCTAATGCTTTTTTCATTCCAAATTTGCGTCCATTTTTTAATACATTTTTGAACACTTCGAATAGCGAAGGTGAAATAAAAATTCTCAAAAAATATTATATGTATTGCGTATCAGCCAAAGATGTTAAACTGACAGACAATTATCGATGAGTTTTGAACAAAGTGGATACTGAGAGGTCTGCCATACATGTCCGACATACACGGCAGCTTGCCACTAAAAACTCTAGCTGGAGATTTTAAACCGTCGTGAAAAACTTCGAATGAAACCTTTCTGCCTATCTTAGCTTTAAGCTCGATAATGTCTGGACTTTGTGTACCTATTACAAATAATAAATACCCTGAAAAGGTTTTATGGTTTTTAGGTATAGGTAATACATATATTCGTATAGTCACGGTTTGACATGAGGAGGCTGCGGAACGACGAGATGTACTAAGTGACTAAGAGATGTACTTACTTACGTGACTACATAATAACATAGAGTTATGTTTTGTATATAGTTCAAGTTAAGGAGAATTTCGTTCAAGACCAAATTAAGATTCACATTATATAAATCAGTCTTAACTTAACAATCTGGTTGGTGACTTTTCTTAAAAGCGGTTAATCTGTTTAAATAAACACATCTATAAACTCTATCGTTATAAAGAGTTAATATTATAAATTTATTTTCATTAGACAACGATTAAGTTATTTGCAATAACATACCAGATCTTTTGAAATAACTTGAGCTTGCATAAGATACAGTATATTTATTAAGTAGACTTTATTTGATCTTGTAGTCTATGATATTGCATATTAGGGCCGTATAAGGTGCCTTAGTGTGTGGCTTCTCTTAATTCTGCGTGTAGTTGGATGGTTTGAGTAAATAGTTTGCTCTAATGCATTTTCAATAGATTTTTTACTGAGATGTATGATATTGTGCATTTGTGGAGATATTTGCGTTAACTTAGCCCCGATCTACCGTGCTGGCTTGAGAGTATATGTGACACTCTTTTT